>CAUYRT010046692.1:0-17594 GCA_963574885.1 Lepilemur ruficaudatus | reverse complement strand
CTGGATTTATGACTCAGAATATGGTCTGTCTTGGTGAATGTTCCCTGTGTACTTGAAGTGTATATATTTTGCTATTCTTAGATGGAATGTTCTATAAATGTCAACCATTTAATTGTACACTTAAAATGGAGTAAAGGCATGTTATATAAATTATATTTCAATAAACAAAAAAATTGTATATAATACTACATTATATGATGGTACCACAATTTGTTTAATCATTCACTATAGATGGACAATTGTATTGTTTCTTATTTTCTGAATTCTAAATAATGCAAGAGTGAAAAAACTTCTCTGATGTTTAAGTCACACATGCATATCCACAGAATAAATTATAAGAGGAAGGATTGCTTCATCCAACAGTAAATAAAATTTTAATTTTAATAAATATTTATACAGTGCCCTTCCGTTCAGTGGTATTTTACCATTTTGCATTTCCATCAGCAATGCATGGGTATGTGTGTCTCCCCAAGACTGGCTAACACAAAGTTGTAAAACTTTTAGATTTTTTGCCAATTTGATAGGTGAAAAATGTTATCTCAACAAAATTTTAACTTTTATTTGTCTTATTGTGAGTGACAGCCACCTTTTCATATGTTTTAATGGCAATTTGTAATTTTTTCTATAATCTATTTGTTAACATTCTTATTGGATTATTGGTCTCTTTAATACTATTTTAGAGAAATCATATCTTTATATGTATAAGATTTTCAAGTTTTTTATAAATATGTCATTATCATTTGTCCCTGCTAATATTTTGCTGTACAGAAATTAATGCTTTATTTTAAATTTTTTAGCCTACTTCATCAATTATTTTCTTTGATGTCTTCTGGATTCAAAGCCACTAGAGAAGCTTTCTCCACTTTAAGGTTATAAAGCAATTTGCCTATTTTTTAAAATTATTTTTATGATTTCATTGTTTTCTGTTACATGTGGAGTTTATCATGGTATTTGGTGTGAGGAGATTTAACTATTTTTCTTCATATAGCTGCACAACTATTTCAAAGTCATTTATTAAAAAGTTTTCTTTTCCAAACTATGTTACCCATTCTTGTATATGTCTGAATTTATTTCTAGAATTTGCTATTACATTGTTTTGTTTGTATGCTCAATATATTGTTTCTCATCATTGAGGCTTTATAATAATGTTTTATTATATGATATGGTAAATTTTCCTCATTGATGGTTAGTTATCGTAATTTTACTGTTTATTTTTGCTATTTTATTTTTCCAAATGAAAAATAGAATCAACTTGTCTAGTTCCAAACAAAAACATATGTGGAGTTTTATTGAAATCATGTTAAATTAATGAATTAATAGTCCTCCAACTAGGAGTGACATCTTTGTGATATGGAGTTTTCTCTCATAACATAGTACAGTAAAGGTATTATATAAAAGTTTAATTTTAGACTCTAAACAAAATAGGTATAGGTGGCTCATTCCTTAAAATTATCAAATCCATTTATTACAAACCTACGGCCAACATCATACTAAACGGGGAAAAATTAAATATTGCATGCAATGGTAACACAGTGGTAAGGATTTGTGTATCTAAACATATCTAAATGTAGGAAAGGCAACGTATTGTGCTACTACATCTGTGACACTAGATAATAGGAATTTTTCAGCTCCATTGTGATCTTATGGGACCACCATTGTATATACAATCTGACCAACATGTTATTTGTCTGTAACAAATGTTGTAACATGTCTGTAAAAGATTTCCCTAACATTGTCAAAAATGAAGTCAGTTCCCTAACATGTCATTTAGCTACAGCATTATACGTAGCTGTTAAGTAGAAGTAGGTATTATAATGATGATAATTTTTATAGATTTGTCCACACAAGATTATTGGTGACCTTGAGAAATCAATTGCAAATATTTATGTGGTAAGTAGAAGATGGTGAGGAAGGGGAGAAAGCTGATGTAGTTTACTCATCATAAATTATAAAATAATATTTATTACTCTTTTAAAAAGTCTAGGTATATGTAGAAATGAAGTAGAATGGTAATGTGAGAATACAATAAGATCAAAGGACAATTTTCTGGTGAAAGTTTTGTAACTAGAATGCAATTTATTTTATTTCTAAGTATTTAAATTTTTAATAATAAAAATAAAATTTTACAGATAATATATTCATTTTGGTACCAAAACAAAACAAACCAAGATAAAAATGGAATGTTTCCCTCTAAGGCAAGCCCCATGTCCTCTGGTTTTTACCTGTTGGTTGGCAGCAGGTAACCATGTATATTAATTTTTTATATATTTTTCCTGATTTTTCTTTATGCAAATATAAGCATAATATATGAATATATATCATCTACTATGCTTACTATTTACTTCTGAAAAATGGTATATGCCTGATATTTAAAAAGTTTGCATTTTCAGATGATTACTACTATAGTAATACTACTACTATAATACTAAATGTAGTACAATATACTACTACATACTATATAGTATATTATGGCATAAAAATACTACTATAATACTATATATAATACTATAATACTACTATAGGAGTAATTATCTGGTGTCTATTACTTCCCCATTATGAGCATTAGAAAATTAACATATATTCTCATGTTCTTTATCCATCTCCCTTTGGAGATGGATAGCCCCCCAAATTTATTTGATGGCATTTTTCCTTAGTGTTTATCACTGTACTCTTAAAATATGCTTATATTTCCCCTATTTGACTTGCCAACTTTAAAGGCTCTTTGACTCTTAGCTGTTAAAGAGGAGATATCAGCAAATTTACCTTACATGCAATTTCTCACACCCTTTCCCACTCTTCATTTTGTTGGGTGTTTTATTTTGATGTTATCAAGCCACCTTGTATTTCCACACTATTCTGGTACCCTTATCCCCACTTTTTTTTTTTTTTTAATTTTAGTTGTAGCAAAATACAGTCGTTGCTCACCACCAGTGTTTTCCTAAACTTTCTCCAGTTATTTCTTGCTTGGGTAAAATTACTATAACCATTTCTTCAAGTAGAAATTATGGAAAAAATATTCTCTAAGTTTTTCTATTAATATTTTAAACTATTTGTCTTTAGTTTTTATATATGGCTGTTTATATTTTATATGCTTAAAGGATAGATGGGCTAGATATCAAATCCTTGACTTACATTCTCTTTACCTTTAGTATTTATTTATTTTCTTTTCTTTTTTTGTTTTTTTTGAGGAGAAGGACAGAGGAATTTATTAATTTGACAGCAAATGAGGAGGTTGGCAGACTCCCATCTCAAAGTACCATCATCCTTCCTCTGAGCAGAAGTACAGAGCTTTTAAAGGTTCTGATTCATCCCATAATCCCATTTTTAGCTAAAATAATCTCATGGACTCCACCTACCATTAGTGTTTCTTAGATGTTGCTTCACTGTCCTCTGGCATTGAATACTGTGACACAGAGAGCAGTCTGATGTGAGCCTGATCATATGGAGGATTTTTTCCATAGCAGTGACTTCACTTTTTATCCTGTATCTGGAGTCATCTTTCATTATCTTTAACATCCAATCACTGTGCTAGTATACATTATGGAGTTGAATGTTCTGGTCAGTTTTTCCTGGGACAAAATATAGGCTCATAGTCCCTCTATATTCAGAAAAATTTCTTGAATTACACTTTAAAACATTTGTCTTTGTTGCTGGCTTTTGACATATCCAAATATGAGCTGGGTGTGGTGGCACATGCCTGTAGTCTCAGCTACTGGGGAGGCAGAGGTGGGAGGATTGCACGAGCCCCAAAGTTCCAGGCTGTAGTGCCCCATGATCACACCTGTGAATAGCTACTGCACTCCAGCCTAGGCAATATAGGGAGACCTCATCTCTAAATATATATATATATATATATATATTTGATTATGAATAATGAATATGTTGACTACTCTTTCCTGTCTTCTCTACATGGCTTCTAACTCTTTATTTCTATTTTAGTTATTTATTTTTCTCATTTCTATCTACTTTGTTCCTTCATGTGGTTACTGGTAGGCACAGCAGCTATTCTCCTTATACTCTTTCCAATCATCTACATTCTGAAATCCTTTTGCCTTTCTTCTCTTCTTTTTCTGGGTTTTATCAGCTCATGTTTCCCTTCTCTGTATTATGTGGCCAGTCCCCCTTCCCCCAGAACACTTAGTTTTCTGCTTTGTGGTCTTTCTTCTTGTAGTGATTGCTTCAGAACTCATTTTAATGATGGGATCTTTGGATAAATCTTCAGCTAAAACTTGGCAAGATTTTTCTGGTGCTTTCCTCCTGTTGGAAAGTTTTACAGGTTTTTTTTTTTTTAAATACATTCTCAGTGGTACTTTTGTATAGATTCTATGCCACTGTTCTTTTATAAATCAAGGTTAAATGGATTGGATTTTTCTAGACCAGATATTTGCAGGAGGTTTCCATGGCTGGGGCTCAGGACATGTGGGGCGAGGCAAAGGACTTACAACTCAAGGGCTCTGTCTTCTGTTGCCAAAGAAATAGACAATTTTTTCCAAGTATGACACTTCCGTGTGCTTCTCCCCATTGCTTCTCAACAGGCGTCCTCCTTCTTCCAAAATTAACTTGGTCCAGGAGGGTTTCTGTACACCAGCTCTGGGCTCATGGGTGGCTATTTCCATGGAACTTATTTCACGGATATTTCACTAAATGCTTTTTCACATTAGCCACACTCTCCAGTCCCTCTTGTCACTTTGTGTGGCATCTTTATTCACCATGTCTTCCAGATAATCCTAGCTCTGTTCTCAGCAGCTCCCCTTTTGGCTTTTGTACTTTAGGATATGACCTTTATCTTTAGGAAATATATTTGTGTCAGTGCTTCCTAAGGTGTCCTACACTAAGATCCCTTAGCATTTTGTCTACTGCTTGCTGCTGCTCTGGCCAGAGCCCTTACAGCTCTGCCCTGATCCTGGCAGCTTTATGTCTTCTTATTCCACTTTAAATGGAGTGGTTGTATCTTTTTGTATGCACCCTCCCCTCGCATTATTTCTTTCTAAGTCTTCCTAGAGGAAAAGGGGAGATTCTGGTTTAAATTCTTACCATTACATACTAGTATCTTTTTTGTTAGACTATTGTTATTTTTAAAAGTGAAAATTGAATACAGTAAAAAAATCAAAGGTAAAAACAGAATGGAATGCCAGAAACCAAAATTGTGAGAAGGAAATATAAGGAAAGAAATTTTTATAATAACTATACACCAACAAATTGGATAAAATAGAAAACTGTATAAATCCGTAGAAACATATACCCTACCAAGACTGAGTCAGGAAGAAATAGAAAATATGAACAGACTAATAACAATAAGAAGATTGAACAGTATAAAAATTCTCCCATCAAAGAAAAGCCCCAGACCCAGTGGCTTCACTGATAAATTTTGCCAAATATTTAAAAAAGAATTTACACCAATATTTCTCAATCTCTTTAAAAAGCCAAAGAGGAGGAAACACTTCCAGCATTATTTTTTATGAGAACAGCATTACTCTGATACTAAAGACAGAAAGGACACTACAAGAAAAGGAAATTATAGGCTAATATCCCTGATTTACATAGATGAAAAAAAAATCCTCAATAAAATACCAGCAAACTAATTTCAATAGCACATTAAAAACACTCCATGATCAAGTGGAATTTATCCCTGGAATTACAGGTATAGCTCAACATTCATAAACCAATAAATGTGATATAGCATATTAACATAATGAAGGACAATTATATAATCCTCTCAATAAATGCAGAAAAAGCATTGGACAAAATTCAACATCCTTGTGTGATTAAAAACTCCCAACAAATTAGGTATAGAAGGAATGAACCTCAACATAGTAAAAGCCATATAGGATAAGCCAACAGATAACATCATATTCGATGGCTTTTTCTCCAAGGTCAGGAATAAGACAAAGGTGCCCACTCTAGCTGCTTTTATTAAACACAGAACTGGAAGTCTTAGCTAGAACAATTAAGTAAGAGAAAGAAATAAAAGAAATTCAAATTAAAAGAAAGAAGTAATATTGTCTCTGCTGCAGATGACATGATTTTATACACAGAAAACTCTGAAGACTCCAACAAAAAGCCATTAGAACTATATAATAAACAAATCCAGTAAAGTTGCAGGATACAAAATCAACATATAAAAATCATTGCATTTCTATATGATAATAGTAAACTGCAAAGAAAAAGAAAAAAGAAATTAAGAAAACAATTCCACTTACAATGGCATAAAAAAAGTAAAATTCTTAGGAATAAATTTAATCAATGAGGTGAAAGATTCTCAAAGTGAAAACGAGAAAACATAAAAAAATTGAAAATGATACAAATAAATGGAAAGATATCCCATGTTCATGGATTGGAAGAATTAATATTGTTAAAATATCCATACTACCAAAGCAATCTATAGAGTCAATGTAATCTCTATTAAAAATTCTAATATTTTTCCACAGAAATAGAAAAAAAAGTCCTAAAATTCATATGGAACCACAAAAGACTCAAAATAACCAAAACAATCTTGAGCAAAAAGAACAAAGCTGGAGGCATCATGTTATCTGATTTCAGAGCATATTACAAAGTAATCAAAACAGCATGATACTGACATAAAAACACACACGGAATGGAACAGAGCATGGTACCGGCATAAAACCACATATGGAATGGAACAGAGCACAGTCCAGAAACAAATCCATGCATTTATGGTCAATTTATTCTTGACAAAGGTGCCAGGAATAGAAGATGGAGAAAAGCAATCTATTCAATACATGGTTTTGGAAAAACTGGATATCCACATGCAGAAGAATAAAATTGAACTTTTATTACACACCACATATAAAAATTGACTTAAAAATGGATTAAAGACTTTAATGTAAGACCTGAACCTGTAAAACTACTAGAAGAAAACATAGGAACAAGTCTTCTTGACATTGGTCTGGACAATGATTTTCTAGATCCCAAAAGCTCAGACAACCAAAGCAAAAATGTACAAATAAGATTACATCAAACTAAATGCTTCTGCATAGCAAAGGAAACTATTAACAGGATGAAGAGACAACCTATGGAATGGAGAAAATGTTGCAAGTCATAATCTTATAAATGGTTAATAGCCTGATTAAAATACAGTACTATAATTATAATATAAATAAATAGCCTGACTAAAAAAAAAGGGGGCATAGGATGTGAACAGATATTTCTCCAAATAAGATATACAAATGCCAACAGGTACATGAAAAGATGCTCAATGTCACTAATCATTGAGGAAATGCAAATTGAAACTACAATGAGAATCACCACATTCTCCTTAAAATGGCTATTATCATAAAGACAAAAGATAACAAGTGTTGGCAAGGATGTGGAGCAAAGGAAGCCCTTGTACACTATGGGTGGGAATGTAAATTGGTAGAGCCATTATGGAAAAAAGTATGAAGTTTCCTCAAAAATTTAAAATAGAACTACCATATGAGGCAGCATTCCCACTACTGGCTATACATGTAAAAGAAATTAAACCAATACCTTGAAGAAATATTTGCACTCTTATGTTCATTGCAGCGTTATTCATAATTGCCAAAACATGGAATCAACCCAAATGTCCATTGGTAGGTGAATGGATAAAGAAAATGTGATATACACCCCCACACACACATATACACACAATGGGATATCTATTAGCCTTTAAAAAATAAGGAAATCCTGACATTTGCAACAACATGGATGAACCTGGAGGATATTATGCTAAGTGAAATAAGCCAGACACAAAAAGACAAACAGTGCATGATCTCACTTACATGTGGAATCTAAAGTAGTCAAACTCATAGAAGCAGAGAATAAAATAGTAGCTGCCAGGGGATGGGAGATGGAGGTAATGAAGAGATGTTGGTCAAAGGGTACAAAGTGTCAGTTATGCAGGATGAATAAGTTCTGGAAGCCTAATGTACAGCATAGTGACTATAGTTGATAATACTGTATTACGTACTTGAAATTTGCTAAGAAAATGGATCTTACATATTCTCATTATATACACAATGAAAGATAACTATGGGAGGTGATGGTAATGTTATTTAGCTTGATTGTGATAATCATTTCACAATTACATGAATATCAAAATATTAGGCTATACACAATAAATATATACATTTTGGGGGATAAATTATGCCTCAGTAAAGATGGGAAAAAATAAAGGATCAAGTTCTTGAGAGATGCAAAAGACTATAGTGTCAATAACACACATTCTCCAAGACAGGAGGAAAGAGAGACTAGGGTAACATGCAAGGGTGTACTGAGATGATGGGAAACATTTGTTTTCAGGTGAAGAGGAAATGAGATTAGGAATTAATGCAAGATGAACTGGAATTTCTCTACAAGGTAAAAAAAAAAAATCACTTCTTGAGAGTTAGGCATATGGAAGTAATGCTGGGTGTTAAAAGATGAATCCAGAATCACTTGCTGTGGATATTAAAGAAGGAGTTAACAACTGATAAATAAATGTCTTTCTAGGCAGTTTAATTGAGCTTACATAGATGATTTAGGAGCTAACAAAACACAGATTTTCCTGAGTTTTCTCTGCATACTCAGCAGCTGGGAGTTAACAAATCTGGGGGAAAAAAAGGATGAAAGGGTCAGGATTAAAATTGGTGTAATAGGAATCCCAGGAGTTCACGAGGTGAGGAGAGATTCTACAGTGCTTAAGGAGGTCATGCTGAAATGGTAACTGTGAGATCTGCGATGGTCTTAGAACTTCAGCTTTAACCTAGATCACTCTCCATCATTCATGATTCTGTTCAACGCTACCTACAGAATTATAAAGAACAAGCCTTCATCAAGTGTAAAAACAAACAAACATCTCTGGCTATTTTTCATAGTTATAAGCATCCACATAAATATATTGTCTAAAGTATAAAATTATTCATAAAATATCATGGCCCACAATGTTAGGTTCATCAGTGTGGATGCTCTTTGGTCCCCTGGTTCCCAGTGTCAAGAGTGAGTACTGACACCTACTTGAGCTGATGACAGAGTCATCACAGACACAGAGCAATTTTATACAGTTTATCACATGAAAGAAAGAATGGAAGTAAAGAAGGAAGCTACACAATGTGAAAATGCGTTCCAGAAACAGTGGAACTGGTCAGTCTTCAAGAGTGGAGAAAGACTCGGAAGTCTGAGCAAACGCTGCCTTTTACAAGCTCACTAGTTTGTCCCACCTTTCTCCTCGAAGGACTGATTGTTATTTCCCCCCTTTTGGGGTGATTGACAGGTTGGGGTTATATAACAGATCACCTAACAGATTATATAACAGGTGGGTTATGTAACTGTTTCCCTTTGTGCACGTATTTCTTCCCCAGAATCCCTCAGGATAACTTCACCTGTGTTATGCTAATTAGATGGTAATGAACCCCAGGTCAGTTAAAGGTTACCGGGGAGCTCCTTACTGTATATATTCCCACTAGGGAACAGTTCCTAGCCACAGTTTTGTTCCTAGCTGCAATTCTGTTCCCACTGTCCGTCCTTAGCCACTTCCTTGCCAGCTTGCTACCCATTTGCCGTCCTCCAGACCTAACAACAATATTCAATTTATTAGTCAAGTGCTCTGATATATTTCAATATAAAAATAATTTCAGGTATATAAAACCTAGTCAAAATATTTTGGATCAAAAGAATCACTTCATTTGAAAAGTGCATTCTAGTCCTTTCTATTTTAAGTAAATTAATCTCATTTAATCAAATAAAGCTGAAGTTTTCTTGTGTCAGTGAATTTTGCTTATATTTCAAGTTTAGGTTGTGTTGTGAATGTGTGAGTTCTATGTGAGCGTGCATGTGTGTTTATATCAGAAGTTTCTAAGTAGCCTTTTTTTTTCATCCACAGAAGTGCACAAGCTTTTCATTCAGTAATGTATATCTTATGTAAACTGTGATGAAATCTTTAGCTTTGCAGTCCTAAAATAACCCAAATTAGAACAAAGCTATGCCAACATATGCCTAAATCACAAACCAACTCTCAGAATGAGTGAGCAGAATATTCAAAAATGAAGCTGAACAGTCATTCAAAAATGTACCAAATCCCATAGAGAAACTTCTAACCAAAGCAGAAAATATTAGAAGGTGCTGCACTTTCAGTAGGTAAAAAGCTGGGATTCTGGTCATAGGATCTGATCAAATTCAAGGTCTTGGACCATCAGAGTCAGTCATTTTAAAAAGTGGCATAAATCCTTGTAATACTTAACTTGTCTGTAACTTAGAGAAATTATCCCTACTTGAGATTCCCTTGACTTAATTGTGTCATGATCCAGGTTCAGGGGAAGGAACTCTAGTCATTAACTACTTGCTCACTTCTAATTTTAAGTAACTCTGACATATGGAAAGCAAGAGTTTGAATCCATCTTTTCCCAAATGAGTGTCACTTCTGTGACAAATTTTCATAACATAAAGTTCTGCCTCTTCTCATATTAACGTGTTAATGCATAGAAAAGTTTTCAAAAACATCAGCCTCTGGTTTTTAAGGGAGATGTTTAAGGCAACCTTATAATAGCTGTTTGACAAATAACAGACTTATAAGCACAGAAAGAAGACAAAATGCTGACTCCTGGCCGTTGTGACTGCTTGTTTGTTGCTGCTGTTTTGTTTTAAACCCTGGCTAGAAAACTCTTAAAGAGGGTTAAGAATGCTGATTTAAATATTGGAGCACATAAATTTTTTCCGTTCTTTAAAAGTTAATCTTTCTGCAAGTACTTATTGTTGAAAATTCTCTAGAGTTTTAGAAGTAAAGAGGGAGACATCACAATAGTGGTAGGATTAAAAAGAAATCAGTAATATTTTATACTTGCTTAAGAAAACAAAGGGAATCAAATCAACAGAGTAATTTCTGCCTCTCAGAGAGGCAATTTAGCAGCTTGACTATATGGGAAATTGTGGGTTTAGGGGGAAATATTTCAGATTCAAACATTACAGGAAAGTTACCCAAGGTGATCTTTAAAGCATCTTATACAATATTTTGCACAGCACCGCATAGTTTAAAATAGGGGTTGTTAAGTACAAAAGGCTACAGAATCTCTATAGGAGAAAGTGGGGTAGGGAAATTACACTTAACACATAAGATGTGCAGAAAGAAATAATCTGGGATAGTTTAGAAAATAATTACTCATGTATCCACTTTCTTCTTTCTTTGTTCTGTCCAGTTAAAATGGCTTTTACGCATACATGAGCCATAATAAATATTTGTCCAATAAATGAATGCCATAATGCCACAATTAATCATGACCACTAGCACTACTACAATGTAAAGAAAGGAAATGAAAGAAATAAATGGAAAAAGAGAAGTGTGACAAAGGAGATGTTAGATCAGCGTATCATCTGAACCTGGTGGTTGCCAGTATAGACTCTGGAATTTGGACCCACCTAGGTTCAAATCCAGATTTTATCACCTCTTGCTGTCTGTTGCTGGAAAAGTCATTAAAACTTTCTTTACCTTGATTTCCTCATCTACATTATGGAGATAACTATAGCATCTACCTTACCTAGCTGTTATAAGGATTGAATGTTGTAGGCCATGTTAAGTACTTAGCATAATATTGACATACAGTAAGGACAAAATAAATATTAGCTATCATCATTATTAGGTTATTAATAAAACATTATTGTGGAATAAGCTGTCTTCCATGGGGTGAATCACCTCAAAGCTCATTATTTCAAAATCACTTAAATCCCAGAATATCTTATCAATTTGCACCTCCGCCTGGGAATAAATAAAAATGTTAGCAAAATAAATAATAAAAATATAAGCTCATTTACATGTTCTATATTTTTAAAAAAGTTTGTGAAAGCAGAGGTGATTCAGAGGCCCCTTGCTCACTTCCAGCAAAACAAACCTGCGAGTTGGGCTGTTGAACATCTGGGATGTGCAGAAGGCCCAGTGGTTCTAATGAAAGTGGCTCATTGAATTTCTAAAGAGAATCTTCTGAAGTGTTTGTGATGGCTGAGAACACAAGGCAGGAGACATTAAATGAAAAGAGAAAAGGAAAAATAGCTTCTTTTCTTTATTACCTGAAGCCTAGTTGGAGGAATGAAGGTGGGAGGGTGGATATAAAACAGGTTTGGATCCAGCTGACTCTACCTCTGATTTAATTTGTTCTTATTACAATCAAAAGTTACTTTAAAGTCCTGTGAGCATAGACTTTCAACCAGCCTCCTGTATCTAGTCAGCCCAGTCAGAACAGAAATGCAAGACTTCGCTTATCTTACCAGACCCAGAAATTGAACCCCCTATGGGATGTTGATGATGGCATAAGATTAGCAGTATGTAAGGAGTCCCATCCTATGGAAACCACATGCTGACTTGACCCAAGCAAATCACTCTTGCAGGTCCGGAGCATGCCACTAACTTCGCATGGGGTTTCTTTCCAGGGGAAATCAACCATTTAAGCTTGCAAAAATTACTCAGACAAAATGCCTCTCAGCAGTCGAACAGCATAAAAAATGTACAGCCTTTGATATTTTGGTGCAATGAGAGACGGAATATTTCTACCTCATTACCTCACTCTAGATGCAGAATGGTACATGTTATGGACTGGAGGTTCAAAATTCGTATGTTGAGGACCAAACCCCCAATATGACTGTCTTTGGAGAGACAGGGTCTGTGAGGAGGTGATAAGGGTTAAACGAGGCCATACGGGAGAGACCCTAATCCCATAGGGCCTGTTCCCTTGTAAGTAGAGAAAGAGAACCAGAGTTTGCTCTCTCTCCACCATGTAATCACGCTGCAAGAAGGCAGCTGTTTGAAAGCCAGGAAGAGAGTCCTCACCAGGAGCTGAATCAGTCAGTGTTTTGATCTCGGACTTCCCAGTCTCCAGAACTGTGGGAAATAAATTTTTGTTGTTTAAGCCATCCAGTCTGTGGTCTTTTGCTACGGCAACCTGAGCTGACTAAGACAATGGAGGAGTGAGCACACAGGCCTGAGTTCAAATTCTGAGTTTGTAATTTTTAAGCTCTGTGACCTTATCTTGCATTAATCCTAAAAGAATTTTATGAATGGGCCTTGTGTGATGGATGGATTCCTAGAAATTGTATGCAACATTTCACATGTATGAGCACTTTCACAGGGAAGAGACCGGAGCTTTCATTACAGTCTCAAAAATGAGTGTGAACTCAAAAAGTGATGAACAAACCACGGCCTCACCTATTAAATGTGGATAATAATGTTACCAGCCCCAGAAGGTGATGATGGTGATCAGCTGAGGCAGTGTATTTAACTCTGCCTTTGTGTTCTTAAGATTCAAAAGGTATTGCATTGTTTCTATACCTGAAGAATCCGCTCTTCCTGGCAGCCAATTAGGAACAGACTCCGTGCCCACAAAATTGTGTAAACATCATGTTTGTCAGTTACCAGTTCCCATGGATCTCCATTCAATTCAATGACAAGTTCACCTCCCATAGAAAGGCTACTCAGTGCACCTGCTCTTGCTCCCAGTTGAGACTGTACCTTCCTTTGCACAGGGTTCTCATTTCATCCCTCTGTGTTTTTTTTTTTTTTTTAATCTGCTCTGGGAACTCACATCTCTTGCCCTGGATACCCACCCTCTCTACAGTAGAGCACTTAGAAAGTGGTGGAAACTTGCCCTTGCTGATATGCCCATCTCTCAAATACATTCCTCCTTTGAAAGTTGAGGAATACAAGGAGTGAAATGGGAAAGAAAATCCCATGTACTCATATATATGGAAATGTTCAGTAAAATGCAAAGTAAAATAGGAAGCCTCATCATCAACAGGGGAAATGCTCACTGAGAGTTTACTATGTTGTAGGCACTGGGGTAAATGCCACTTGTGGATTATCTCATTTAATCGTTATGGAAACCCCATGAGATGGGAATAGTATTATTCTCATTAAAGAGGTGAGAAACAGAGACCCAGAGAGGATAGATCATTTGAGGGGTGGGCGCAGGGACTGAGCTGAGCCGACAGAGCACAGAGTACAGGACTCAGTCATCTAAGTCTCAGTTATTATTTTCAGGCCTTTAGAACATTTACTTTTAGACCTCTTTAGAATATATGTAATATATAATACATTATCCACATATTAGGCAGATTACTAGAGAATTGGGTTTGCGCATTTTGACAATTTTAAGTGACAAACAGAAAAATCTAATTTGAAAATTTTCTGCCTGGGTTTGTGATTCAGAGCATTTTATCACAAGCCCAGTCTTTTTGCAGGTGATGAGGATATTAGGAAAAGTATATGAGTGTCAAACTAGGGACAGTCAGTCACCAAATCATGCCAACAGACATAAATATGACAGTCACTAAAGGCCGGGGCTTGGTACTTATCAGTTACATTGTGGGTTGTATTTGTCTTGATTGAAGCAATTTCAGTTGACTTTGACTTGCTTGTTGCTTTGGAGTAATTAGGCATGGAGATTTATTTCCTCCTAGGTAACCAGAATGGTGAGACCCATTAAGAAATCATGAACAAAAAAAAAGGCTCCATTTTGGCTTGACCTTTGTCAAATTCTGAAGGTCAAATTTGAAAACCTGCCTCTTTCTGTCATTAACCTGTTCCCTTTTGTGTAGAAATAGCCTGCATTGTAACACAGCCTTAAATCTATGAGAAGACTGTAAGCGATTTCATATTTCTTACAACTTGAAAGGGTGGAAACTTACTAGGTGCTCATGGTGGGTTGGAGAAAGAATTCTCACATCAGGAGCAGGATAGTTTTATGAAAGAAAGCTTATTTTTCTTTCCCAAGAAAGAAAGAAAGAGCTAAATGGAGAGAAAAAGAGAGAGAAGAGGGAATGGCCACAGCACACAGAAGGAAGAAAGTGCCGGGCAGCTGAGGAAAGTTGCCTGGTGTTTTTAAAGGGTAAAAAATTTTTTCCCCTCTACTTCAGCAGGCTGGTAACAGGAACAGCTGCAGAGTGGCAGTGTTTGCTTTTTGCATTTTTTTTTTTCCTTTTCTCTGTAAAGCCAGCTTATCTGAATCCTTGAAATCTGTCCTGCAAGAGTAGAGGCAGAGAGTTGGAGTGGTGAGTTTGCACCCCTACTACCCACTGAGGGCTCTTCAAGGCTATAAAAATGAAGTCTGAGAGACAAGTTAGGCCACAGGTGTTTTAATTAAACGAAACAAAGTGGGTAGTTGTGTTGTGAATTTATTTCCCCTACTTTCTGTTTGATAGTTTATTTTTCTCTGTTAGGCAGGTTGTTAGTAAGGCCACCTTTCACAACTCACTGTCACCAGAACACTGTACAGCCTGGTTACCAAGAGTTGAATTATTCAAGGCTCATGTGATGTGTGATACAAGAGTGGCTTGATGCAGCTTTTGAACAAGGAGAGGCCAGGCGCAGTTCTTGTAGTTGGAACTTCCTCCTGACGGTTGCAGAGTCCTTTTTTTGTAGAAGGGACACATTAATCAGCCATCCAAAGAAAAAATAAGGGTGTCACTGAATCTAGATTATACTAAGATACAGGGAAAGTTCTGGCTAATGAAGTAGAATTAAACACAAGCAAAATAACTTGAAGTGGATATGTCAGTTCTTTCTCTGTGCTTAGCAACACACACACAGAGACCAGGGACGGGGTGCTTGCTAATGTTAGTGGACTTCCTTAATGTTCACAGCTTAGGCAAATATCCTCCTATTACCTACAAAGTGAGGAGCTTTTTCAGGTTTTCCACAGCACAAAGTAATATCAGAATTTGTCTCAGTGGCAATAATGGTGACAGATATCCCTTACTAAGTATTATTTGTGGGTGAAGAGGGGCTATTACTATCATTGTTTCATTCTCATCAGGGCTCACTAAAAACTAGGTGCCACATGGGATGGTAAGTTAGTTCCCATCCTGCCAGGCCAAGCATGATTTTGCACGGATTGAGCTGAATGGGGATTCCCCCTAGGGTGGCTCCAGCCAGCAAATAGCTTTGATGCATTTCAGGCTGACAATGTGATTTTCAGCTCTTCTCTGTGATGCCTCAGAGCCATTTCAGATCTTTGTCATATGCCAACTTGGTGGGGACAAGCTAACTTTGGTCTCTTTTTTTCTTCCTTTGGGAAGCTCAAAATTCAATCCCCTTGGAATATTTTCTGAGAATTCAAATATACGTTGGCATGATGGGAAGGGCAAGCAATAAGGAATGGGCATTCCCATGGGTCTCCTGAATTAAACAAAGCATCTGGCCCTACAACTTTAAACAACGGGCATAAGATAATAATAAATAACATTTATCAGACACTTGTGCTATAGGCATTGTTTTAAGAATATTGTAAATTTTGTCTCATTTAATCCACGATCCTGTATGGAAAGAACTATGATTACCTTCATTACACATATAAAAGGCACTGGGAGGAAGTGAGGGTCAAGTTACCCACCTATGGTCACACAGCTAGTAATCTGCAGAGACTTTAATTCAGGCATTCTAGCTGGTTCCAGAATCCACCAAACAATTTGTAGTTTCTGTAGGCTTCAAACATTTTGAAGGCTATATTTCTGTTGCTGAATTAATAGGACCTCAATTTCTTAAAGAGTTTTCAATTAAATAATAAATTCTCATCATGTTCTTTGCAACAAATTTCTTTTCAGGATGCAAGAAAATTTAGGAAACCTGTTACAAAGCTGGACCTGGCCTTATTATGGCGCTACCGTGCATACTGTTTTTAAAAGCACTTCTATCTCTCCACAGACATCACTATCTGTATTTGAGAGGTTGTCTGAAAGAGCCTTATTATTGCTGCATGTTGCTGACACGTAATGCACTATTGCCATCTATTGTAATGGAGAGTAAGTTGATTTACTGCAAAGCATGGTGAGCTAATAGGAAACATTCACTGTGCAGTTGGGAACTGCAATTCATTGTTCTTCTCTGTTCAGGAGCATCTCTCAATAGCTCAGAGCAAGCGACTCCCATGCCTTGCTCTCATGGACAGTGTTTGACCCAAAGAAACCAAAACCTCACTTCGTCCTGGGTTGTGACTCCTATTCACTGATGTCAAAGCTAAGGAAGATGATGCAATTCTTTGACTCTTTTTCTTTAAGCTCAATGGGAAGCATTAGTCCCATCATTTGCAGAAGCAGCGATTTGCAAAAGATCTAATTCTAATAGCATTGGAGCAGTGAGGCTGGGTGAGAGCTCCTAGCAGCTTCACAGTGTGATGGTGAAGGAAATGCCTGCCTGTCCTTTCATGCTGGCACCATCTCTCCTTCCCCAAGGAGATGCAAATAACGGTTCACTGATTTTGGAGGGCTGTCTCCTGCACCCTGTTGCCTCCCTGCCTTCTGAGCTGATCAGACAACCTTAGGGGGGCTTTGATACTCACTTCGTTTCCTGCTGGCCTTAAATAAATTTGTGATGTGCTGATCAGTGCTGGGATTATTCACAGGAGCAGCTGGCATCTTGGGCTTCCTCTTTTCTGATCTGCCATGGAGCAGGCTTGATATGCTGTCCATCCCAAGAAAGCTCTCCAAGGCAGCCGGCATCTCTACCTGCTCAGCCTGTGGCTGTTTCAAGACTGAAACATCTAGCAGCACAATTCACAATTGCAAAGTTGTGGAAACAACCCAAGTGCCCATCAATACATGAGTGGATTAATAAAATGTGGTATATGTATACCATGGAGTACTATTCAGCTATAAGAAACAAT
>CAUYRT010046690.1:0-23534 GCA_963574885.1 Lepilemur ruficaudatus | reverse complement strand
TTTTTTTTTTTTTTTTTTTTGAGACAGAGTCTCACTCTGTTGCCCGGGCTAGAGTGCCATGGCGTCAGCCTAGCTCACAGCAACCTCAAACTCCTGGGCTCAAGCGATCCTCCTGCCTCAGCCTCCCGAGTAGCTGGGACTACAGGTATGCACCACCATGCCCAGCTAATTTTTTCTATATATTTTTAGTTGGCCAATTCATTTCTTTCTATTTTTAGTAGAGACGGGGTCTCGCTCTTGCTTAGGCTAGTTTCGAACTCCTAACCTTGAGCGACCCTCCCACCTCAGCCTCCCAGAGTGCTAGGATTACAGGCGTGAGCCACCACGCCTGGCCTTATCCCTTAGATTTTTGCACATTCTGGATTTAGCCAACAGCTTCCTTATTAAAGCTTTATTTTTAGCGATGATACATTTTTACCTACGACACATATTGTTATAAAGAAAGACATATACAGTGTCCAGAAGGTGAAGGTCACTTTCTTCCTCCCCGATCTCACTTCTGGCATTGAGAAGCCTTCAGATCCATATTTATGCTTTTCCACATGCACTAGTCAAACCATATTTTGTGAATTTATTTGTCCCATAAACAAGCACATCATTCCCAACCTGCATTTGGTGTCCTCAACCATCTGTCCTTCCCTTATTCATTTCAGCCAGTATTTATTGAGTGCCTACTGTGTGCTAAGCCCTGGGTTCCAGTGGTGACCCAAATAAAAATCCCCACCCTCGGGGAGGCACAGGATGATAATCACTGATTCCATCACGATAAGAAGAATAACAATACTAATAATGTAAACAGTGCTCTCTTCTGTTAGTAAGTTACCATTTGATTCCTGCTTTACACACGCAACAGTGAGGACCCCACTTTGGGGATCGTGACCCAAAGGCCCTGAGTTTCTCTGATAGCCTCTGCGGTTTCAGGGTGAGCTCTAGGTCAGGAATACTTGGGTTTGCATCCAGCTCTGCCACCCAGAAGCTCCGTGTGAACTGCGGTGTGTTATTTCATCTCTCTGTACCCCATCTGGCTCATCTGTAAAGTGGGGCTCATGGTGGCCCTGTCCCAAGGGCGGTGATGAGGCGTCAAGCAGCTGACGGTCATAACTCCCTGGGCAGAGTGTCCGAGTCCGAACGTGCTGTCGGCTGCACATTGCGCTGAAAGGCTGGAGCGGACCTCACACGTTAGCTGCCGTGACCAGCTCTCCGGGGGGTGCTCCAGGATGTAGAATACCACCCCCCGAACCCCACCTCAGCTGCCCCTTCTCTTCCTCCCCAGGCGGCACCCGCACCCCCACCCCGCCCTCCAGGCCCGCGCGTCCTGGATCTCCGGCAGCACCTGGAACGCTGGGGCCACAGCCCCGAAAGCTGCCCGCACGTGCGGGTGTCCGGGGGCTGCTGCCGCGGACCCCTGGTGAAGATGGGCGGCCGCATCAAGACCTGGAGGAAGCGATGGTTCTGCTTTGACCGCCAAGCCCGCCGCCTGGCCTACTACGCGGGTAAGCCCAGTCCGGCCACCTGGGCCCCAGGACGCTGGAGTCCTTCCTCTCTCCCCCACCTCGCCACTGCTGTCTTGTGAATCTGGATCCCCAGCCTCCCTCAGGACTCAGGAGTCCAGGCACCCGCTTTCCACTCCCCCCAGGATGCAGGAATTTGGGTCCCTAGCTCCCACCTCCCCCATAACCCAGAGGTGCAAATTCCCAGTCCCTTCCTCCTTAAGTCTCCTGAAATCCAAACCCCCAGCTCCGGGCCCCATTTTCCTAAGATACCCAGGAGTCTGAACCTGCATTGTCAGCACCCCTTCCCCTGGCCCCTCAACAATACCCAGGAGTCCAAGACCTTCCCCATCCCCCTGGGGGAATCAACTATTCTGAAGCTCTCCTTGAGCTGCTTCCCTTACCAGGGCATGCACGGAGGCAGGGTTCCAGCTCCCCACACCCCATTCCCCAATCTCGTCCACTTTCCCAACCAGCATCAACATTCACTCACCTCCCAACCATGGTACTTTAGGAACCTTCCGACTCTGTCACCATGGTCCTCACTGCAAACCCAGTCCCAGGACTTGGGCCCAGTGCTCACCGCCCCCAACACATACAGACACACACGTCTCACTGGCTCTGTTTCTCCCTTACCTCCCCTGCCAGACAAGGACGAGACCAAGCTCAAAGGTGTCATCTACTTCCAGGCCATTGAAGAAGTCTACTACGACCACTTACGCTGCGCCTTCAAGGTGAAGCCCCTCAGTGCCACCTTGCCCTCTGAGTCCGAGCCCCTTGACCAAGCCTTAGCTCATCCGTGACCCATCCTGGGAAAAGCCACCCACAGCCCCCACTGTAAGGGTACTCACCGTCCGGCACAGGACACCAACAGATCATGTCACTTCAGGGACCAAAAACTACGAGCTCAGACTCTGGCTCTCAGCCACTGTTAATTTTTTTGGAGCAAAAGTTTTAGAGAAAACATTTGGCAAACTCTGATGCCAAACTGGAATAAATGAAATGAGGTCAGAGCCAGGACTGGGGCAGTCTGGGTGCATCTGAAGGAGACAGTCAGGCTGCCAGCAGTTGCCAAATGGGAATGTGTCCCATGGTGTCACAGCTTATTTATTTTTCCCTGGAGAACTCAGGAATTTGAACTTGTATAAAAGGGCCGGGCCAAGAATTTAAATGTTGGCAAGGGATACAATATTTAGAAAGCTCTGTAAAGTAACCAACTGTGGCTCTTTAGGGCTTAGGTTGGAATCCCAGCTGTGTGGCAAGGAAAGTGACTTCCCTTCTCCAGCCTTAGTTTTCTCATGTGCAAAATGGGCACACTTCAACCCATTCTGTCAGGGTTATTGAGAGCTAACAGCATAATCGATGTAAAGGATTTTCTCAACTGGGGCTTGGCAAGTAGTACTCAATAAGTGGATTCTAGATACTATCCCCAGGTATGGGGGCACCTAGATTTTGGGGAAGTGTAATTTGAGTGCCTATATATTTCTAATATAGGGGAAGATAGGCTAGGAGAAGGGGCCATGGGTCTTCCTTTTAAATTTCTCTTGTTCCTAATTTAATAACAGCCTTCTACATTTATTAATTTTAAGCACTCTCCTGTGTTAAATCATTTAATCCTCATAACCCAATGAGGTAGGTAGCATCCCTTAGGAAGACAGGGAAACTGGGATTCAGTCTTAAGTAACTTGCCCAATGCCACACAGGCAGTAAGTAGCAAGGCTGGATTCGAACCCAGGCTGTGGCTGGTACCCGTCGTCTCAACCACTCTCGCTCCGCTGCTTATTCCAGAGCCCCAACCCCCGCCTGACGTTCTGCGTCAAAACCTACGAACGCCTGTTCTACATGGTGGCCCCGAGCCCGGAAGCCATGCGCATCTGGATGGACGTCATCGTGACCGCAGCGGATGAAAACCACGCCCCCTGAGCGTCCCCGCCCACTCGGGGGACGTCCCGGCGAGGCTCCGCCCTCGCACGCTGGCGGCGTTCTTCCGAGACCCCGCCCACTGCCTGACCACCTGGGCCCGCCCCTTTGGAACTCTCCCGGGAATTCTGCTGGCGCTGCGGCTCGGCTGGCCTGAGCCAAGAGGCGTTCTAGGTGGCAGGTGTCTTTCTCCGACGGGATCGTTGGCCTCGGAGGCCCTGCCCGGGGCAGGAGGAAGATTGCAGGGGCGGGAAGGAACTATTTATTGGTGCTCCTGTGATACCGAATTAAATACGGAGGAAAAACGGGTTGCTGCTGTGGTTTCCAGCCCAGGAGTCTGGGGCCCCTTCAAGACGTCCAAGTTATGGGTACCTCTGAGAGCCAAGCGTCCCACAGCTTGCTCTTTAGGAACAGAGGCCTTCAACCCTGAGGTCATGGCTGGGGGAAAGGGGTGGGAAGACATGCGTCTTTAGCGTTCCACAATGGTGTTTTTCAGTTTCTAGGCCCTTCTGCTCCCACCCTTTTTGCCGTGACTGAGCTATTGGCAATTTCTAGGAACTTGTAGGCTCCCTCCCTCCAGGCCTTTGCACATGTTGTTCCCTCTGTCCCTCTCTTCTCATAATTAGCTTCCTGTCTTAGCTCAGATGTCCCCTCCTTCAGGAAGCCCTCATTGACTCCTCTGGCTGGGTCAGGCCCCCCCTTTTGAGTTCCCCCATCCCTGCCCTGAGGACCCTGGGTCATCACTGGTGATGCAGCTGTGTCCTTTATGCACTGGGAGCTCCATGAGGCAGAACCAGGGTTGTCCTGGTCACCGCTGTGTCCCCAGCACCATAGGGCATGTCTCTTTCCATGAAAGTGAAAGAAAAAAATTGTTTCCCTTTCACCTCTGGGTCTTTGTACGTACTGTTCTTTGCTTAGGCACCTCTCCCTACTCCACCCACGTTCTACTCATCATTTGGATTTTAACTCCTGTGTTTTGTCTCTTTCTCCAGGAAGCCCTCCCTGATTGTCCTGGCAGGTCAGATGCTTTCTCTAGGCTTCCCACTAGAGCCCTGACCAGTCCGTAGCTGCCTCCCCCATCCCAACCCTGATCACTCTACCCTGTATTTTTCCCACCATGGCCTTGACTACCTGGGGTCATCACTGCTGAGTCTGTCTGCCCCTCTGCACTGGGAGCTCCAGGAGGAGCTGGGGCTGTCTCGGTCACTACTGAGCCTTTGGCACAGCAAAGGGCCTAGTGTCAAGTAGGTGTCAGGGGAACGTCAGGGGGTTGAAAAAATGGATGGGACTGTGATGCTGGGGACAGTCGTGACCAAGGCAGACAGAGCTCTGTGGCTGACTTCTTGTCATCGTTTAGGTGTCGTCGAAGGGGTCCCCCCCTTCAGGAAGCTCTCCCTGACCCTTAGGCTGGGTCAGATGCCTCCTCTGGGCTTCCACAGTCCCCTGGGCTCCCCTACCTGAGCAGTCGTCACTCTGGAGACAGCTGCTCCCCCCTAAAAAAAGTCCCCTTGATGATCCAGATTTAGTGCTCCGGAGGCCTGGGAGTGCGAACACCCAAATCCCCAGGTCCTCTGGGACTCCAGGGGTCCCTTGGCCTCCACCTCCGGATATGAGACACCTGGATTCTTGGACAAATTCAGCCTCCAGCCCCTCTGCAAGGCAGGCCCTTACTGCATCTGGCTTCACGGGCATGTGGCCAGTATAGACGACAGCTCCGTGTACTCAGAGGAGCCCTGCTCCTGTGTGGAATTCTCTGTGGTCACCATCTGGAAATTCTTAATAATTTTACCTTTGACAGATGAAAGTGAAGTCTGAATGGATAGTGGAGCATGACGGGGAGGATTTGGTGGCTCAGCTCACAGGCAGCCCCGCCTCCCCAGGACAGGTTCTGTCTCCCAGTCCCTCCCTGCCCCTGGTACAGGCATGGGAGGATTGGGGTCGGGTGCTTGTGCCTCATGGTATCTTGGGGTGGAGCGTGGTGGTGGGCACTGGTGGGAAGGGGAACCAGCAGCCAGGTCACCCAAATTATGGGGCAGTACCTTGAACGGCACTTTTTCCTGCCTTTCAAACTAGGTCCCCACGTTTTCATTTTGCACTGTGCCCCGAAAATTATGCAGTCGGCCCCGCCCCTGACCCCACTCCCTCCCTGACTTGTCCCAGACAGTGTGTCCCAGAGGGAGTGGGTCTGAGACAGGCTGGCTCACCGGGCTCAGAGCCTGCTCTGCTCCAGGTGACAGGAAACCCAGAGTGCATATGGCCCCAGCCTTGTCTGAGGCCCAGCAGTGTGACCTCCAGTGCTGGAGGCCACGTCCTCACTGGCCCCTCTGAACCGGATTCTGCATCTCTTTGCAGTGAAGCCTGCGGAGGGAGGGGGGCTGGAGGAGAGCCAGCCGCCAGCAGGCCGCAGACTGCAGTGGAGCCTGCATCCAAACCTCCCTCTGTTCTTTGGTCCTAGGCCAGGTGGGGGTCAGCGCCCAGAATCTAGGCAGGCCTGAGCAAGAGAAGACTCCCCACCCTGGGTCCCACTCCCTCCCAAGACGCTAGTTCTTCCGGTTGGGCCAGTTGGGGTTCCTCCCTGAAACTCTCCCACACAGCTGGAGCCTGCAGGGCCTCCTGCCCCAGAACCGCACACAATAACAACAGTGCTCTCCCCCTGGGTCCTCACTCCGCTCTGTCCCTCAGGAGGTAGGGGTTTGCAGACCCATTTGGCAAAGGAGGCAGCTGAAGTTCAGAGAGGGAGATTGAGTCGCTTGAGGTCACACAGCAGGAGGGTGGCAGAGGCAGGATTAAAATTTCAGTCTGTCCAATTCCAGACTTGATACTGCTTCATTCTACCATGAAAGACACCCCTTCCTTTATTATAAAAAGGGCACCTCGGACGCTCAGAGGGGTGAAGGCTCTTACGCGGGTCCACACAGCAAACCAGAAGTGAGGCTGAGATTCCAAGGCTGGGAGGCGGGGGCTAGTGCTGAATGACTCTAGGAGAAGTCATTCACTTTCTCTCTCTGGGCCTTAGCATGATGCTAAGTGACCCCACCCATGTGACTGAGATGCTTGTCATTGTTGGAAACGGGGGTGCCCGACAGGGTCTGGGGAGGAGATAGTATCTTTATGAGCACAACCGCTATTTATCCGGCCATCCGACAGCAAGCCAACCAGATGCCGTGGGGTCTGACTTCTGACTTTGCGACTTCCCTTGCCATGTGAACTTGGACAAGTACCTTCCTCTCTCGGGGTCTTGTTTCCTCCTCTCTACCCCCTCGTTAGGAATTCAAGGAGAGGGTGTTATAAAAGAGCCAACCACCCCTTTTGGCATGCAGCTGGAGCTCAAGAAGAGGGGGCTATTATTGGCCAATAATAACAGTAATAATAATCATCTGTTTCACCTAGTATTACTAGTAATAATAGCTAATGCTCTGTAGCTCCTAGAACTAGGCCCTATTTTTAATCCCCACAACAGCCCCATGTGGCAGGTTCTATTAAGATCCTCATTTTACAGTTGGGGACACTGAGGGACACAGAAGCCACGTAATTGTCAAAGTTTCCCATCTGGTAAGCAATGTACTCAGGGACCTAACCGCAGGTTCTCAAGGCAGACTGCCTGGGTTCGAATACTGCCTCCATCACTTCCTTGCTGTGTGGCCGCGGGCAAGTTGTTAAGCTTCTCCCTGCCTCGATTTCCCCATTTGTAAATTGACTATCTCAGAAATGTCTCATAGGACTGTTGTGTGTAAAGGGTGTGGAAAAGAGCGGGGCACATGGGAAGCACTGAATACACGTGCTTTTGTCATTGTCTTCATTTATAGAGGCCACTCTGCTCAAGGTCACACAGCAGATCAGGAGCAGATTTGGGGTTCAAACCCAAGTCCGCCTGGCTCCCAAACTAACGGTCTTTGCAAAATATCATCTCAGGCCTAAGACCAGGCTCTGACGCCAGCAAGTGACCTGGAGCCTTTAGAGATAGCCCTCGATTCAAATCCCAGTTCTGCCATTTCCGAGGCTCTCCCGGCCTCAGTTTCCTCGTCTGTGAAATGGGGCTTGGTCCTCTCTTTGCAGAGCTGCCATGACAATCAGAGAGGAGTCAAAGAAAGTGCTAAGCACAGAGTAGGTGTTCAATAAATCATACTTCCTTAACCAGGAGGATTAAAAGAGACAATTCATGCGCCATGTTCAAAGAAGTTTCTGGCACATAGTAAACGCTGAATACGCAGTATTCATTAGTATTACTGTCATGATGTGGTTTATAGCAAGAACTATCTGGAATCATCTTGGAAACCTCCCACTGCCTCTTCCCTCACATTTGATCCATCAGTAATTTCTACCACTTCTTCCTCCTAAAATATTTTAGATCTTTCCACATTTCACCCTTCCTTTCCTACCACCCCAGGCCAAGTCACGTCACCGATTGCCTGTGACAATGGTCTCCACCTGCGGTCGAGTGAGTTGCACTTCTTTCTTCTTGCAAGGAGGGAGAATGCACATCCTCAGGGAACTGTGGCACGTCTCAGTAAAGGGGTGTTAGAAAAGACTTATTTTAAGACCTGGTCTCGTGTATGGTGATTGTGGGGCTGGTGCAAGGAAGCGGGGCTTTGCCCTGGATCGGATACTGTCACGAAGTAGGGCTAGCGCTGATTGGGTATTTTCACAAATCCTGTTTACAAGGTAGGAGAAACCAGGCAAGGTTAAAGTTGCAACGTATACATAATATAATATAAGCAGCCACTTCTATTAGCCAGGATATGGGGATGCTTAGTCATTTTGTGGTTTGCACAATGCTCTTGTTTGTGTCTGTATCCAGACCTGATTACGGAGTGGTCCTGATTTTGTCTTGATCCTTCGCCGTCACAGCGTGGCCTTGTCGGATGTTGGTGCTCTGTGACATTATTTACCAACGGTCAGACTCCGGCCCTCGCTGTATGTGCCAGGCTGACTCCTGGTGGTCAGGGGTGACTTTTCTCTCTCTTAGCTGGAAAACTGCCCAGCTCCCTCATTGGCCTTCCAGCCTTCTCTCTCGCCCCTTCTAGAGTCCTTTTCCTTTTTGATGCAGAGGCCACAGTGACCTGTGTCCTTGTTTCTATTGAAGAATAACATACATCCAGTGAAGTGGTAAGTGTACACATCTGCACACGCGTGTAGCTACCACCCAGATGAAGATGGTGGGGGCTCCTCCCTGTTGTTCCTTTGGGGCAGTGCCCTCCTCCCAGAGGTGACGCCTGTCCTGATTTCTATCACCACTGGTTAGCTTAGTGCCCTAGAACTTCATAAAAATGGAGTTACACAGTATGTTCTGTTTTGCTTAAGGCTTCTTTAGCTCATCACCAAGTTTTTGAGACTCGTCCATGTTGCTGCATGTCCCCAAGGCCGCGTGGTATTCCACTGGATGAATGAACCACTCTTCCTTTTTCCAGTAACTTCTCTTTTTCTTCTTAGCAGCTGCTGATCCATTCACATCTTGATGGATATTTATACTATTTCTCAATTTGATCATATTAAGAAGCAAATCTGATCATGTCCCCCAGCTGATTTAGACTCCCTCAATGTTTCTTCAGTCTTCTCGGAATCAGTCCAAATCTCCTCTCAGGGCCTGGAAATGCCCTGAACAGTCTGGCCCCTGCCTGATCTTCTGCCTCAGTTTCCACGATTGCTCCCTGGGCCCTCTGAGCTCCAGGCACGCCGCTCTCCTCTCCGTGTCTGCATGGTCCGTGCTAGCCGCCACCTCTAGGCCACTGCTCCCTCTGCTCCTAATGTGCTTTGTCCCCTCTCTGACCTGCTCCACCTGGCTAAATCCTGCATGTCTTTGAGGTCACATCTCAAATTGCCTTCTCTGGCAAGCCCTCACTGACGAGCCCCCACTTCTAGACTCCACACCTGCTCTAGCTCCCTACACTTCCTCCTTCGTAGTCGTAGTCCTAGTCTCCGTTGTAAATAACAATTTGTGTGATTATTTGAGTAACATCCGTCGCTCCCATCGCACTGTGAGGTGTGCGAAGTCAGGCGCTGGTTCAGTCTTAAGCTCCAGCGTCACCCAGAGCAAAGACAGGCACACTGTAGATGCTCATTAAACAGACACTGAATGTGGAATGTTGGCTAGCCCCTGTATCTCTTTGAGCCCCAGTACTCTCTGCCCCCACCCTGACTCCCCAAACACACACGGACTTTCTCCCATGCACAGTCAGGGAGCCTCGACTCCCGCCCTTTCCCTCCTTCTCTACTGCACAGGGCAGGGGCTGCTCTCCCTCCGGGTGACGCATCTAGGGGCGGGGCTCCGCCCCACGGCGGACGCTGAGTTGGCCCGGTTGGGCAAGGCCAGGGTTGCCCGAGGGTAGGTTACTCATCCTGGGCTCAGGTAAGAGGGCCCGGGCTGGGAGGCGGCACACCCAGGGGGGACGCCGAGGGAGCAGGACGGAGCCATGGACCCCGCCAGGAAAGCAGGTGCCCAGGCAGTGATGTGGGCTACAGGTTGGCTGCTGCTGCTGCCGCTGCTGCTTCGCCAAGGTGGGTCTGCTGCCGGGAGGCGGCGGAGGGGTCAGAGAGGGGGCTTTGAGGGAGGAGGCTGCCCCAGCCCCTTACAGAAAGGGCTGTGGGAAGGATCTCCCACTGTGGGCAGAGAGGACTGTGGAAAAGCTTCCCCCGTCCTGGGCAGAGGGGCTATGGGCAGAGTTCTCCCATCCTGAGCAGAGAACCGTGAGAAGATATCCTCCCTAGCCTGGCACGAGGGACTCCATGGCAGGGATCGGCTACGGTGGGCTCAGGGGCTGTGGGAAGGATGCTCCCATCACAGGCATCAGGGCACGAAGGAAAAGGGTCCAGTGTATCTCGTGTCCCCAGATTCGTGGGAAGGTTTTCCCTACTTGTGCCCTGGAAAAGCGCGTGCAATAGGATTGTCTCATCCCGGGGACGGAGGGCGTGGGAAGGCCCATTTCTCTGCTGGGGGAGGAGGCTTTGCCCAGGATCTCTCGGTGCTACTCGGGGCTCCGCACCCGCAGGAGCTCAGGCCCTGGAGTGCTATAGCTGCGTACAGAAGGCAGATGACGGATGCTCCCAGCACAAGATGAAGACGGTGAAGTGCGCGCCGGGCGTGGACGTCTGCACAGAGGCCGTGGGGGCGGTGGAGACCAGTGAGTGGGACCCCTGGTCCAGCGCATCCCTCGGGCTCCTGCAGCCCAGCCCCGCCTTCTTACAGTCCTCTTTGAATCCGGCCACACTCCTCTCACGCGGCTCCATCCCTCCCTTCCAGCCTGGTCTGGACCCTTCAAAGCAGCCTCGCCCCTCGGTCTGGGCCTGGCCTCCTCCAGCAGGGATTGGTGGGGTCCCGGGCTGGGACGTGGGCACCTCCTATCCACCCTTTCTGCTCTGCCACTGAAACCTCCCTATCCCTGGGTGTCACCCTCTGTCCCCTGGGACGCAGCTCTTTGAGGTTCACACTCTATGATCCCTCCACTCTGTCCTTCTGCGGTTCTTTCCCCTCGGATCTGCTTTCAGGGGTCCCCGCCAACCGAGCCCAGCGTGTCTGTTCCCGTGTATTGTCCCATTCGAGGCCTCGCCCCAGGCCCCGCCCCTCTCACCCCGGCCCCCCGCTCCCCACAGTCCACGGACAATTCTCAGTGGCAGTACGAGGTTGCGGTTCGGGACTCCCCGGCAAGAATGACCGCGGACTGGACCTGCACGGTCTTCTGGCCTTCATCCAGCTGCATCAGTGCGAGCAGGACCGCTGCAACTCCAAGCTCAACCTCACCTCGCGCTCGCTCAACCCCGCAGGTCCGTGGGGGCGGGCACGGGAGCCCGGGGCGGAGCTACAGGCTGGGGGCGGGGTCACGCTCTAGGAGGGCGGGGCCAAGAAGCAGCAGGAGGGGCTTCAATGGGGGAGGCAAGCGGAGGTGGCACGCTGGGGGCGGGGCTATGAGCCAGTGGGCGGGGTCACCGAGGGAGCGCCGTCAAGCCCTGGGGGCGGGGCTGGAGGCCGAGCCTCTGTTCCCGAGTCCTCTGACCCCTTCCCTTCCTCGTTGTCCCCCGCAGGCAATGAGAGCGCGTACGAGCCCAACGGCGCCGAGTGCTACAGCTGCGTGGGGCTGAGCCGCGAGGCGTGCCAGGGGACGGCGCCGCCAGTGGTGAGATGCTACAACGCCGGTGACCGCGTCTTCAAAGGCTGCTTTGATGGCAACGTCACCTTGACGGCAGGTGAGCGAGCCCCGGAACACCTGCCCTACAGGAAGTGTCGTAGCCTTTCTGAGGCGTCCTCGGCGGTAGGGAGCCCTTTACCCACCCGGTCCCCCGCGTCTGACGCATTCTGGGAACTGCAGGCTAAGTGTCTGTCTAGTAGACCTTCGACCCCCAACTCCGGCCGCGGCCTGGTGCTGGTCCCCGGCCTGTTAGGAGCCGGGCAAGCATCGCCGCCTGAGCTCCGCCTCCCTCTGTAGTCCCCCCACCCCCACCGCCGTCCATGGAAAAATTGTCTTCCATGAAACCGGTCCCTGGTGCCAAAAAAGCTGGGGACCGCTTTTGTAGAGCATCATGGGAAACGCAGTCTCTTCCCCCAATATAGCATGGGGATATTGGGGCATATTGCTTTTGTCCCAGAGTTTTTTTCAGGGGGAAATGCAGAACAGGAGGGTGTGCCACGGGGAATGTATTTAAGCCTCTAAGCTCCTGCCCAGGCATCGAGAGGAATCTAGTTCTGAGGCCTTAAAACTCGAGGGGTCCCCACCTGTTCCAGAGTGTTAGGAGAGAGGTGGTTCCTGGCCCCTACCTCAGGGAACCATGGGAGAAGTTCTTCAAACCCCACCTCCGCCAGGTGAACTATGAGAGATGTAGTGACTCTAAGACTAAATTTTGGCGTGGACATAGGAGGGGGGTGAGAGGTGGGGGGAAATGGTGAGAGGGATGTAGGGGAAGGTTGTTCTGCCCTTTGATCTTGTGAGAAGTGTCGTGTCCCAGACCAAGACGTTGTCCCAAGGCACACTTGTAGTGCAGCCTGCACAATTTCCCTCTCAAAGCACTGCGGGAAATATGGTCCACCAAGTGGCAGAGACTTGTGTGGACCATAGTGTGTCTGTTTCTCAGAGTGGGGCCTGAGTTGAGATTTTTGGTTTAATAGATGCAGAACCTCCTCTGTCCGTTTCGGGGGTTCTCTGCTCTTGTTTTCCCCTGATGCCCCTGAGTTTCATTCTGACTATGCCAACTTCCCTCCCTCCAGCCACTGACCTATCTGCGTCTCCCTCCTGCAGCTAATGTGACTGTATCCTTGCCTGTCCGAGGCTGTGTCCAGGATGAGTCATGCACCCGGGATGGGGTGACAGGCCCGGGGTTCATACTCAGCGGCTCCTGCTGCCAGGGGTCCCGCTGTAACTCCGATCTCCGCAACAAGACCTACTTCTCAGCTGGAATACCACCCCTTGTTCTCATGCCCCCTCCAAAGGCCACCACTGTGGCCTCAACCACTTCTGTGACCACTTCCACCCGGGCGCCAACTACCTCCACCTCCACCACCAAACCCACTGCAGCCCCAACCAGCCAGACCCCTCCAAAGGAAGGAGAGCTTGAGGGCTCCAGGAGAGAGGAGTCCAGCTTGGCTGGAGGCGCCGTTGTCCACCAGGACCGCAGTAATTTGGGGCAGTATCCCACAAAAGGGGGGAGCCAGCAGCAGACCCCTAATAAAGGCTCTGCAGCTCCCACGGCCGGGTTGGTGGCTCTACTGTTGACCGTGGCCGCTGGTGTCCTACTATGAGCTTCTCCACCTGGAAACTTCCCTCTCACCTACCCCCTTGGCCTTGGGCCCCCCTCTTCCCATGACTTCCCCTTCGCATCACTGGACTGGGCTGGCCCAGCCACTAGTCTTCCGTCCGATGTCTCCCAGTAGCCCCAGCTTCTGCTGCACTGGTTTGCGGCTTCTGGAAATAAAGTTACTGTTGTATATATCCTGCCGGGGTGTTCTAGCTTTCTGAGGGCAGCAACTGTACCCCCCTCATCCTTGTCTCCCCCTGGACCCCTCATGATGCCTAGGACAGCGTGAGGAAAGTCAGCTGTCACAGGAAAGATGGGAAAGAGGATGACAAGTTTCCCTTACTCACTTTCTTGGGCCAGCCTGGAATGTGGGGGGTGGGCAGGGCGCTGGTCCCCCATCTTCCTGGGAGTCGGTTCCTCCTCCGTCTTCCTTACTAGACTGTGAGCTCCTCCAGGGCAGGGCCTGTGCCTTATGCCTCTGTGTGATTAGTTTCCTGGCACATAAAGGCTTCAATAAAGACTTAATTATTTTGCATAGTGCCTTAAAGGAGTAATTTTCACCTCATTTCTCATAATAACTCCTTGAAGCTGAGCTAGGGTGGGCATGCCATGGCCTTTAACAGGATAGAGGAGCTGAGACCTAGAGCCACAGCCCTGGGGGACGTTGGGGTTGATCTCCCTTAGTCTCCTGGGGTCTAGCCAGCTTGTGGGTGGTCCTGTGGGTGAGGGGGAGATGGGTGAGACCATTAAGCAGCATGGCGGGGTGAGTGAGGCTTTTAGTGACGCTGGGGAGCACAAGCCAGCTGTGCTAATCTGGGTCTGTGCACTGTCCCCAGGCGCCACCCGCCATGCCATCCATCTGGTTTATTAAGGATCATTCTGAGGGTTCACCTGCTGCATTTGCGCAAAGGGCCTGAGAGTGTTGCTGTCAGTCTTTGCCTGGTGTCGGGGACTCCTCCAGCTCCTCCAGTCGGATGGAGGCCTGGCCCTGGCAGTCCCAGGGGGGAAAAGCCTGGCTTGGGGACGAGGCTTTGGGGAGACTGCTTGATGGGAGGGGATCAGATGTGGGGAACAGTGAGATAATAATACTAATATTGCCAATATCCTATTAATAATGGGGAATAGTAGGAAGTACTAACAACATAATAGGAAATAGCGATTATAGTTACAAAGTAGAGGATTAATGAGAGCATGAGCTCTCACAAGTGTATCATCAGCAATAGTAACTGTAGTCACAGAGTGTTAGTAAGTCAAGAACGTCTTATCAGATGCCAGGCCTGTGCATCTATCATCTTGTTTAATTTTTCACGTAAATCCTCAGATGGGATGATTGGGGAAACTGAGGCTCAGAACGGTGAAGTAATCAACCCATGGCAAGTAATCCATTTATGATGTGCCGGGTACTGTTTTCAGTGCCATACTTGGATTAATATATTTAATCTACACAACTATCCTATGAGGTAAGTATTAATCACCTGCGTTTTTACAAGCTGGCAACATTAGGCCCAGAGAGATTGAGAAACTTGCCCTAGGTCACCCAGCTAATAAGCAGTGGAGCTTGGCTTTGAACCCAGGCAGGCCAGCTGTACCGAGCTCAACCAAGATTGCCATGTAACATTTCCCTCCCTTTTCTTAAAGCATTTACTTAAGAAAACTTGTAGGCCGGGCATGGTGGCTCATGCCTGTAATCCTAGCACTCTGGGAGGCTGAGGTGGGCGGATTGTTTGAGCTCAGGAGTTCGAGGCCAGCCTGAGCAAGAGCGAGACCCGTCTCTACCAAAAATAGAAAAAATTAGCTGGGCATGGTGGCACGTGCCTGTAGTCCCAGCTGCTCGGGAGGCCGAGCCAGGAGGATCGCTTTAGCCCAGGAGTTTGAGGTTGCTGTGAGCTACACTGATGCCAAGGCACTCTAGCCCAGGCAACAGAGTGAGAGTCTGTCTCAAAAACAAAGAAAAGAAAGTTCCCTTTCCCTTTGGGTAAAGCGATTAGCAAACACGGATGACCTACAATGTTCTTTTCACTCTAGCTCCTGAAAACCCTAACATGCTTTTTCAGCAGAGTTGAGTTCAAGTCTTCCTGGCCTATTTCACATTGGTGCACTTTTGTTTTGGTAGGCACGAACTGTTAGGCTGCTGTTAACCAGCGTGTTACGCAGGTTCAGACTCAGAGCTCGGTCACCCAGCCTGTTGCCTGTTGCCGCCACTTCCCTGGAGCAGGTCAGAGTACTCCTGGCTTTCTGAGGGTGTTGAGGCTGGAAATCCTCCTTTCATTGCCTCTACTGCATGGCGGCTTCTCTCCCCTTCTTTGGGTGAAGTTCCAAAGTGGGGAATAGACTTTAGGATTCTCCTTCTTGCACCGCTCAGCCTGGGGGCTACTGACCTGGAGGCTCCTCTCTGCCCCCTGCCTAGTGTGTCCTGCCTCCCTGTGTCCTGCTGAGGCCTGCGGTTGGGTGATGCCACAGTCTCAGAGCTGAAGCAATAGCTAAAGGATAATATTTTTAAGAAAGTAAAAAAAATCACGAATCTCACCCAGATATAAAATAAACACGTGTTAAATATTTATCTCACTGAATTAAGGAGGGAACTGGTAAAATATTGCCACCAGTTCAAAGGAAATTCAAAGAATGCATGTGCATAGGCAATCAGAAATACAGAAATAAATTCTAGGTGGATGCAATCCTGGCCAATACGCCACGCTCCCTGCCAGTCCTCTAGGGAGGATCCTTCTATCTTGCCCCTTCCTGCTTCTGGTTGCCCCAGGTGTTCCTGGGCTCCTAGAGGCCTCACTCCAATCTCTGTCCAAATTTCCTCTTCTTAGCAGGATGCCAAATCATATTGGATTAAGGCCCACCCTGATGACCTCATGTTAATTAAATCTGCAAAGGCCTTATTTCCAAATAAGGTCACATTCGCAGGTACCGGGCATTAGGACTTCAACATATCTTTTTCGGGGGAGGAACAGGATTCCACCCGTAACAAGGACACAGTGTAGAATAGAGGCTCAGAGCCTAAACTTGTGCCCGATGATGCCAGTTTAAATCCCAGCTCTGTCACTACTCTGCCCCTGCGCTACCACTGTAATGTCATGGTGGGTGAAATTGTGCTGGGAAGTTCTCTCTTAAGCCTCAGTTTCTCTATCTGAAATGAGGATAAGAATAGTTCCTACCCATAGGACTCTTGTGAGGCTTGAACTTGATCATGTAAGTCAAGTACAGTGTCTGGCATAAAGGAAGTGCTTCACACAGAGGGAACCAGCAAAATGATAATATTGATTCAAAAGCATAGAGGCAAAACGGAAGTATAATTTAGTCAATGAAAGAAAGAAGACTGAAATAAGATTGCAGAGTTATAGACTTTGAAGGGACCAAAGGGGAAAAAAAAAGATTGCAGAGTTAGATGCAACAGAGTCTGGCTCTGTCGCCCTGGCTAGAGTGCCATGGCGTCAGCCTAGCTCACAGCAACCTCAAACTCCTGGGCTCAAGCGATCCTCCTGCCTCAGCCTCCCGAGTAGCTGGGACTACAGGTGTGCATCACCACACCCGGCTAATTTTTCTATTTTTAGTAGAGACAGGTCTCTGAGAGCTCATTCATTTTGCTTAGACGTTGGGCCAGCTGCAACTGGGTGAGGGTGTGATGTTCCCTCACCCCTTCTCCCAGGAGGAGGAGCCTCACCCAAACTCAGTTTCTCAATGGGCTCATCGCTTCCTGCTCCAAGAAGAGTAGCTTTAACAGTCCATGGGCCTCAAGCTTGAGTGAGTATAAACAGCCGGCACTGAATCCAGGTTTCATGGCGGCCACATAGACTGTGTGTTCCTTCCTTGAGAAGGTGGCTGTCGTGCTGGGAGAGGTATAAAGGGGGGAAGAGTTCTCCCCACACACTGGTGTCCAGCAGCTCTCCCTGCCCATCCCCCCCTTCCCTTTCCAAAGGGATGAAGCAGGAGCTTTGGGGACAGTTGAGAAGACATGACATAGGAGTGTAGGCAAGCGATTGGACGCCGAAAGGGCCCACTGGAGGATTTGAATTTAACCTATGTAAAGTCATGAATTTAAAGTAAGACTTTTCAGCAGGGTTGTGTGAATTTTCTCCAACTTTGGTCACTTACCTGGGTACAGGCAGTGGGTGAAACGCTGCATATTGATTGCTAGATCGCCCTGTGAAAACGATGAAATCCGGAAGCTGAGGGTGTGTACAAAAGAGTGATTATAACAATTAAGAATGGAATTTAGGGCCAGGTGTGGTGGCTCACGCCTGTAATCCTAGCACTCTGAGGGGCTGAAGCGGGAGGATCGCTTGAGCTCAGGAGTTCGAGACCAGCCTGAGCAAGAGCGAGACCCCCGTCTCTACTAAAAATGAAAGAAATTAGCTGGGCAACTAAAAATATATAGAAAAAATTATCCGGGCATGGTGGTGCATGCCTGTATTCCCAGCTACTTGGGAGCCTGAGGCAGGAGGATCGCCTGGGCCAGGGAGTTTGAGGTTGCAGTGAGCTATGATGATGCCACCGCCCTCCAGCCTGGGTGATAGAGCAAGACTCTGTCTCAAAAAAAAAAAGTCAACTGTTGAATGTATTAGGAATGAGGGGATTGGAACATTTGGCAACAGTCATTACAATAATTGGTTCAGGTAAGCATCGCTAATGGGTGCTAAAACTAGTGGGTGCAAGTTTGAGGAGTAACAGGATATGTATTAACGATACATTGTCTCAGATGATCTCCCTACAAGATGCTTGTTAATTACACAGAGGGAAATAGTGATATAAAATAGGAAAAACCTGGCAGACCCCACTTTAACCAAGTGATCAGAGTTAACCTCACTAGTCACAGGACAAACGGGCATCCTGTGCCTGATACGGGCGTGGAGAAAGGTCACAGCGTCACTTCCCGGGGATTTAGCAAAACATGTGTAACCTGAATCTGATCATGTGGAAACGTCAGACAAGCCCAAACTGAGTGACATTCTACAAAATGACGTCTCTTCTCCAAAAATATCAGTGTCATGGCCAGGCGAGGTGGCTCACGCAGGTAATCCTAGCACTCTGGGAGGTCGAGGTCGGAGGATTGCTTGAGCTCAGGAGTTCGAGGCCAGCCTGAGCAAGAGCGAGACCCTGTCTCTAATATAAAGAAATTAGCCAAACAACTAAAAAATAGAAAAAATCAGCTGGGCGTGGTGGTGCATGCCCGTAGTGCCAGCTACTTGGGAGACTGAGACAGAAGGATCGCTTGAGCCCAGGAGTTTGAGGTTGCTGTGAGCTAGGCTGACGCCACGGCACTCTAGCCCAGGCAACAGAGTGAGACTCTGTCTCAAAAAAAAGCAGGAACTGGGGTTTCAACCTAACGGATTAGGAATCCACAGGGAGAGAGTTTCTAGGAAGGGAAGAGAAAGGGAGAGGTTAATTGTGTTTAAAATGGAATCGATTACTGTTTTGCTCGTCTGGATTTGCTTCTTTTTTTTTTTTTTGAGACAGAGTCTTGCTCTGTCACCCTGGCTAGAGTGCGGTGGTGTCATCACAGCTCACTGCAACGTCAAACTCCTGGGCTCGAGCGCTTCTGCTGACTCAGCTTCCCAAGTAGCTAGGACTACAGGTGCACGCCACCACACCCGGCTATTAATAATTTTTTCTATTTTTGGTAGGGTTTGGGGGGAGGTCTCACTCTTGCTCAGGCTAGTCTTGAACTCCTGACCTCAGGCGATCTTCCCGCCTCAGCCTCCCAGAGTGCTAGGATTACAGGCGTGAGCCATTGCCAAGGGCCTGGTCTCTACGTCTGTGTTCTAGCTATGCTTCCTGTTAAAAATGCCAGATTCTGCATAACTTAAATGTTCTCTTATTAGACTGGACGTAGCTTTAAGATGTTTCCTAAGACAGAGCTCACCGAAGCAGAAGTCAGAGCAAGAAGAAAAAGGAGGAAGAAAACGAAGAGCTGGGGAATCCAGACACAGGAAGAGCCACAGAGGGGAGAAACCACGAACCCCCTTCCCTGTATTTTTCCCAAGGTTTGATCTCTGAGGTCCATGCGTGAGAAATAGATTTCAGCTTCAGACGGGACTTGTCGGGGACAAAGCGGGTGTGACAAAGGACAGGGTGGATCAGCCTGAACTGGCCTTGCTGGTTCCTCTCCTTCTCCGGTTTGTGTTTTTAATTAAGGGCTTATATAATTTTAATTACATAAGTAAGATACGAATACATTCTTGCTGGAAAGCATTCTTAAAAATACAGAGGGCGAGAGAGCAAAAAGCCTTTTTGAGAAACGGGCTGTTAAGCCATTGCAGAGGAGGGAATTCAGGGTGCAAGGTGGAAATGTCTCTCCAAGTGACAAATGCAGATCACCTTTGACTTGGCAGTTTTCCTCCGGGGAGTTTATCTCCCAGGCATGAACTCACAGGGCCGACATGAATTCCGATCCACGACATTAATTGCAGTTGATGTTTGTCATGGCAAAATATTAAGAATAACCTAATGTTTGTCAGGAGAGGACTGGTTAAGCCTACGATGGAACATTCAGATAGTTTGATGCTTTATGGGGTAACCCCCCCAAAAAAGAGGCACATCTATATGTTTTAATCAGGAAACATCTTAGATAACATTGTTAAAGTGAAAAAAAAAAGATAAGTTGGAGAACAGCATGCCACTATTGTGTAAAAAAATGATCTATGTGTGAATGTTAATATATGCCTAGAATATGTCAAGAAATACACAGAGGGCCGGGTGCGGGGGCTCATGCCTGTAATCCTAGCACTCTGGGAGGCTGAGGCGGGAGGATCATTGGAGCTCAGGAGTTCGAGACCAGACTGAGCAAGTCTCTACTAAAAAAATAGAAAGAAATTAGCTGGACAACTAAAAATATATAGAAAAAATTAGCCAGGCATGGTGGAGCATGCCTGTAGTCCCAGCTACTCCGGAGGCTGAGGCAGGAGGATCGCCTGAGCCCAGAAGTTTGAGGTTGCTGTGAGCCAGGCTGACGCCACGGCACTCTAGCCCGGGCAACAGAGTAAGACTCTGTCTCAAAAAAAAAAAGGCCTCCTTTGGGGCTTCCCAAGAATTGTTCTGATCACTGGGGATTGTCTCTACCTGGGGAACAAGTCTGTCTCTGCCATAGGACTTTGAGTCCCTTGAGGGCAGGGCTGGGGCTGGGTTATCAGCACAGCGCAGCTCAGGGCTGGGCACAGAGGAGGGTTTCAATGACTGTTGGTTGAATGAATAATAGATGAGTTCAGACGTTAAACAGATTTATTCATCACAGGATTTCTGAGAAGTCAGGGTGCTGTCTGTTTGTCTTTCTTCTTTGCACTTTTCTCCTTATAGGTTGCCTCCAGGACGTATTAACAGTTGGCATCATTCATTCCTGATGGCAGCTCCGTGGTGCAGGGAAGCGGCTGTGGTTTCTGTGGAAAGTCCCAGAGAAATTTCTTTTTTCCCTGGTTCCCCTAACCAATCCAAGGCAATGGTTTTTTTGCTGACTCAGCATCCTACTCAACTTTTATTTTTACATTTTCCCGAACATTTTTAATAAAAATTTCAAACAGAGAGAAAAGTTGAAATAATTTTACAGTGAACACTTACGTACCCATCACCTAGATTCTGCAATTAGCATTTTACTCTACCTGCTTTATCAGGTACCTGCCCATCTTCCTTTTCTGACGCATTCCACAGCAAGTTGCCATTATCAGTATGCTTCCCCCAAAACACTGCCACGTGCATAAAATTAATGAAAGTTCAGTATTTGCTGGCTGTTCCTTTTTACTTAGTTTCTACTTTTCAGGTGAAATTTACATACGTTGAAATGCACAAGACTGAAGCACCCTGTTAGAGGCATTCTGACAAATGTGTAGACCTGTGCCCTGAAATCTCTATTGTGACTCAGAGCGCTCCCATCACTCCGGTTTCAGAGAGGAATACAGGAGGTGGGGGGAACTGGGGGGATGGAAAGAGGGTGCAGAGGTTGGGACCAGACCTTGAAGGGCCTCATAGGCCACGATGAGAAACAAAACAGTAATTCCAGTACTAATACTAATACTGATGCTATGCTGGATATTTTCCTCTTGCCTCGTTAGGTCCACTGTCCCCCTGTCCCCACCATACTCTTGGGAGCAGGGTCAGTTCTTGGGAGGCTGATGAGTGTGGACCACAACAGGCTTTCCTGATCTTTCTTCCGGTCTGGTTTGACCAGTGGGCAACACTGACAAGAAGAGATCGGAGGGCAGGTATTTATTTCCCCGGCTCCGTCCCTGGTGTGGGGTTGCCTTGGCTGTGTCTTTCCACCCAAGGCCACAGCGCCCTGCAGGAGGTCGTCGCCCCATGCCCAGGTTCTGGCAATGACCGTCCTTCAAGGCCAGAGCTGGTAAAAGCTCCCTCTTTCGAGCCCTGGGGTCCTGCACCACCGTTTGTGGTTTCTCTACGCACTGCCTCCACGCTTGTGAAGAGTCTCTTTCCTAATTAAGTTCTCTCCAGTGACTCGGTTTGAGCTCGCTCTTTGTTCCCTGCTGAGACCCCGAGTGTCCCAGCAGCTAATGCGCGCTAACACCGTCCTAAACGTCTGACAGCTGTTCCAAACGTGTTACAGGAACAATCCATTGAATCTACCCGACACCCCTACGTAGAAGCAGAGGCTTGGAGAGGTGACGGCACTAGCTCAGAGTTGCAGAACGAATAAGTGGCCCAGCCAAGATCTGAAACCAGTAGACACCTTGACTGTTCATCCTGAGAGCACTGAGAGCCGCTGTGGGGTTTTCAGCCAGGACGTCAGGTTGGTGTTTTGCAGGCGCCCTCTGGCGGCGTGGAGGAGCACTGCCCGCTGAGACTCAGCGCCCGGCTCCGTCCGCGCTCGGGGGCAGCGCCGCCGCTGTTTTGCTAGTGCACATGCGCCGACGTGCAACCAAATCTGCCGCGGAGACACTGACAGATGCACCTGCACGGGTTTCCAGAGTGTCTCCTCTGAGGTGCTGACGTTGGAGCAGGGCCTTGAAGGACAAGTAGCACGCACGCGTGAAGGCCTGAGAGAGCCTCGTTCAGGGAAGGGGGTGAAGCATCGCATGGGAGGGAGGCGGGAGATAAGTTGGGGAAAATGGGGGCCCATTTGGGAAAGAACCGTGGCACTGGGTCTTTGTCCTGCCAACCAGTTTGGAGCTTGTGAACCAGCACGTTTCAAAGACAAAATTGGAGGGTCAGACATCAGGGTTGGCAACTTGTTCTGCTGTCGGTATGGACTTTAAAAAACCCCAACCATTTTTATTCATCCTAAAAGCTTTTTTTTTTTTTTTTTTTTTTGAGACAGAGTCTTACTCTGTTGCCCGGACTAGAGTGCCGTGGCGTCAGCCTAGCTCATAGCAACCTCAAACTCCTGGGCTCAAGCGATCCTCCTGCCTCAGCCTCCCGAGTAGCTGGGACTACAGGCATGTGCCACCATGCCCGGCTAATTTTTTTCTATATATTTTTAGTTGTCCAGCTAATTTCTTTCTATTTTTAGTAGAGACGGGGTCTCGCTCTTGCTCAAGCTGGTCTCAAACTCGTGAGCTCAAGCGATCATCCCGCCTTGGCCTCCCAGAGTGCTAGGATTACAGGCGTGAGCCACCGTGCCCGGCCTCTCATTTTAATAAATAAAGAAAATCAAGATGAGGACGTAGGAACACCGCCAAGTTGCCCGGATGTTGCTTGAAGTTGAGTGGATCAGTTTCCTATCGCGGCTGTAACGAACTACCACAACTTCAGTGGCTTAAAATAACACGGATTTATTATCTGACAGTTCCGGAGGTCAGAAACCTGAAGTGGGTCTTATAGGGCCAAAATCAAAGGCTGCGTTTCTTCTGAGGCCCTTGGAGAGAATCTGCTCCTTGCCTGTTCCAGCTGCTTGTGTTTCTAGGCTTTGACTTCTACCCCAATTGTCACATCTCTTTCTAGTACTCTGACCTCTCCTCCTCCATCTCATAAGGACCCTTATAAGAATCCTCCCTGGTATCCCAGTGTGATCTCCCTATCCCAAGACCCTCTGGGTCACTCAAACTCTCCAGTTATATTCTATCGTATCTTCCCACAGACACTCTTACCCTCTTTTTTTTTTTGAGACAATGCATTGGCATCATCAGTCATCATAGCTCACTGCAGCCTCAATCTTCTGGGCTCAAGTGATCCTCCTGCCTCAGCCTCCTGAGTAGCTGGGACTACAGGCACATGCCATGATGCCCAGCTAATTTTTTTTTTTTTATTGGGGGAAAACTACAAAGCATTTACAGTATAATATTTACAGTCACAACCCAGCTAATTTTTCTATTTTTTTTTTTTTTTTTTGTAGAGGCAGGGTCTCACTATGTTGCTCAGCCTGCTCTCAAGAGATCCTCCCACCTTGGCCTCCCTGAGTGTTAGTATTACAGGCGTGAGCCACCACACCCGGCCACTCTTGCCCTCTTATTTGGA
>CAUYRT010046688.1:0-19667 GCA_963574885.1 Lepilemur ruficaudatus | reverse complement strand
CGGGCTCAAGGGATCCTCTTGCCTCAGCTTCCCGAGTAGGTAAGATTACAGGCACATGCCATGCCTGGCTAATTTTTTAACAAGTTTTTGTGTGATGGGGTCTTGCTATGTCGCCCAAGCTGGTCTTGAACTCCTGGCCTTTGCCTCCCAAAGTGCTGGGATTATAGGTGTGAGCTACCACGCCCTGTCTCAGCAAAATGTTTCAGTGTTTCCAGATGGTTGCCTCATCCCCTTGCCTGCCCTTCCTGAGGCTTAAGGATTTTAAGGCCATTGTCTCTTTTTAGAGCTTCTTTCTTTTCCTTTAGGTAATTTTTGTCCTTAGTCTTTCGCTGTGTTCTTCTCCAATATTGTCAAAGCCAAATTTTTGCACAATCATAACAATTATGCGAGGACAAGTTCTGACTGTAGGCTCATTCTTGTGTTAACCATTCTCATGTTACATTACTTCCCATATTCTTTCAAAGGCTGAGAGGCCAAAGTCTCACCAATGCCCTGGTGTTGTAATTTCTTGGTGAATATTTCTGTAAGAATGAGGGAAATGTTAATTTTCAGAAGCACTAGTGAATTGTGGAAGATTCTAAAACCATTAATGAATATGCTTACAATTTACCTTTTTTAAAAAGTAAAACAATGATGAGTCAGTCTCAGAGCACAAAGTGATCTTATGAGCCTCCTTACAAGTGAAATGAATTATCCTTCTAATGCAGTCACTAATATTTTAGCTGTAAGTCACAGAGCTTATTCGAATAGGTTTTTCCCTATCCTTTTTGTGTTTATTCATTTTTAGGTAAAAGCAATTAATCTTAAGGGAATCTTCCAAAATAGAGTTTTGACACTAACAAGCATTTGATTCTTAAGAGTCTGTGTATTTTGGTGCTTTTCTGGCATCTTATACATATGAACTATTGACACAGAACAAGCAAAATTGTTTAACTCTTTATGGAAGGGTCAGTTAATGTTTCGGCAAATCTCGAAGAGCTCTGGACCATGTGACTACATACAAGAGATTAATATAAATCAATGTCAACCGTTTCCTGATATAAAGCAGCTAGCAGTAAGCTAAACATTTGTATGGAATCGTAAAATAATACCACATTTATAACAAATTATAATAATTTGATTGTGTAGATAAATAGCTCAGATTTATTTAGAGTAAAAATTAGCCTTGCTAGTCTCATTGCATTTGAACTTTTAAATGCACTCATGGCAAATATGAAAAGTACATTCTTTTTGATACCTCAAATTAGAAAGATAATTATTTAAAAATTCCTTGTGATTAAAGATTGTTAGTATGACTGTTTGACTTTGCCTAATATAAGAACTATTTACAAATCAAGTTTGGAATTGAAAATACTTTCTTGATCAAAGTGAGACCCAAAGATGACAGAAAGTAGCAGGAAATTTTTGGAATCGCTGCTCTTCTTGGTTAATTAATAAAGATGATTTTGCAGATTAATGAACCAAAAAGGCTATCAAAAATAATACAGGATCTTTTGAATTCTGCTGTGTTGTTTTGTTGTTTTTTTTAAATCTTAAACTCTCTGTTTAGCCTTATTACCTTAATTTCTTTCAAATTTAAATCTAGTATTAACCTCTTTTGTTAAGAGGGCAGCCATGGACTCCTGTCTCCCATTGTTTCCAGTTCTGTGTTGTCTAAGACATTGCTACTTCTCCTTTTATGGTGAAAACCTCTGTTCTATTTGTAAGAACAAAATCTGGGGAAAGCGACCTGGTTGTGATGGTGACGTGAAGGCTGGGTAGAAACAGGCAGGACTGACTTGAATAAGCGAATCTTATTAGCACTTTAAAATATGTATTCCCCCAGGAAATTGAAAACAGAGCTCCCAAGAGAATATTTCATTCATACAGAAATAAAATTGGAACTTGGTAGGATAAACCCCATCTACTAAACTGAATTGCATGTAATAGCTTTAGCATTCCAGTCCTAGGTAAATTCTACTAGTAGAAGTTCCCCTTTGAAGGGCCTTGAAAAGGTGTTTGCCAACCAGTCTGCAGACTGGGTACATCACAACCCCTGGAGTACTGTATTAAAAATGCCTATTCCCAGGCCAGTCACAATTAATAGAACTGAGGAGGGCCCAAGATTCTGCATTTTCAATGAGTGTCCTCCCCATGCCCCACTGGATTCTTCTCTGCATTTGGGTGGGGAATCATGAAGAATTTTCCCCAGTGTTAGCCGATTCTCTCATGAATCAGTATGTTTAGAATAACAAGCACCAGGATTGCAGCACACGCAGGTGCAGAAACTCCCGCTGTGCGAGTGGCTACTGTCAAGGTCAGCTGTGAGTTAGAGGGGGCCAAGCAGACTGGCCCAAAGTCCAGGCACTCTCCTCAGGGCAGGCCTCCTTGCTTAAGAACCGCTCCTGTTTAAGGATTGCAAAAGGAGTTTTCTTAACTCACCTATTCACACTATAAGAAAGCCCTGCCATGGAACCTGAGCCTCCCGGTATTGCTGGCACCGGTCTCGAGTGTCTTCTTGAGAAAGGGCGGCTGGCGGTGGCAGTGTGCCTGCTCCTGGGTGAGGTTGCTTTGTATACTTCAACAGACTCTGAGCGGGCAAACCCACTTCCTTATTGCTTCCCACAGCCAAAACTGTCCCGGTTGCCTACAGTCCATAAACATCCATTCACAGATATTTATCAGGCTCCCACTTTGTGCTCCATTTCAGGCTCCAGAGATACCACAGAACAAGAGAAATAAGGTCCCCAGCCTTAGAGAGACAACCTGCTGGTCACATGAGTTATGTGCGCACCCCTCTTATGTGTGTTGGGCACATAGATCCGTTAGACCATATGACCAACATCCAGAACAGTGTCCTTGTTCTCCTTCTGACATACGTTTTAGTGCTGTTTACCTTGTCTCCTGTAAAACCAAGCTAAAAACAGTGGCTTCTCATGATAGTTTCAGAAAACATCAGACAATTGGAGACGGCTCTCCCCATCTGGGAAGATTTATCAGCTCTCACTGGCTCTCCGGCAGGCAGTCTTTCTGAATTTTAGGTAAACTTCAGAACAATTGGCTTTCTGTTTTGGTGTCCTTGGTCTATCACTTGGAAAGGATTTATTTTGCTTTGGCCTCTGTTCCCTTCTGGATCCTAAAAGCAACTTTTTGTTCCCTGCATGAGGCCTTTCTGTGTATTTAAAATTAAATTGAAACTTTAACCTCATATTGCTTTCTCAAATCTCAGAAAGCTTAGAATTTTAGTAGTAAGGCATTTTGTTGACCCTTTTTCAGTTATGTGGGTTTTCAACCCTGGGTTATTTTATATTTGGACGAGTTTCCTGGGTAGAATTTCAGAAGCCTCTGGAGAGAAGTTGGGGGAAAATCTCCTCTAAGGATGAAAAGTAAAAAGGTAAATTTCATGCAAAGTGGGTGATAATTCGCATATATTATTTTTCAAAATGTGATCCCCAGATCACTGCTGATAGGCAAGATGTTTTTGGTTGCAATATTGCTGAAGAAGTCTTCTTTATTTTATTCCGTTTAATTTGATTAATCATGGCAAATGATACTGCTTTTTAATTATGACATTCAGGTTTCCTTTCATAACAAGCTAACTTAAATAAAAAATAAAGCTAAATATTAAATAATCATACAGGTGAGATGTGGGTATGACAAAAATCACAAGGTTGCTACACAAATGACTGAGGTTTAAGAAACACTATTTGAGTGGGGGTCAGAAGCAGGTATCTTGTAGGAAAGCGCCCGGCTCTGCAGGGCCAAAGGCACACACCTCGCCCGCAGCGGGCAGGAAGCCGGTGGATATGAGTTTTAATTTAACACAGAATGCAGATTATCTGTACATGCCAACCACGGCAGAGTAGGAAGCCTTGTATGTTCAATTTAAAAGTAATCGAGTGTCTACTCTGGAAAAGATAATAACTCATGTTTATGGAGTCGGGGGCACAAGGGGTCCAGGGCAAGCTACAGCAAGAGATTGGGGAGATTATGGGAGTCTTGGACCAGAAGTGGCTTTGTCCCCTGCTGAGAGGTCAGAGAGCATAAAGGCAGAGAAAGGGACGTTTGGTCCTTGTGTGAATCTGTTACGGCTCTGCAGAGTGCCTGCCCCAGCAGTTTCCTGCAGATTTTATCACCGCGGACAGCTGCAGTAGGATGGTGACAAGTACCTCAAACATAGCAGGCTCTTGATGATAATGAGAGTTTGAAAGTACTTAAAACCATTGTTGGATTTTCTTTTTAAATATAAAAACAGTGAAACAAAACTAAATGAAGAAGAGCCATTTCCCTTAATTATATTTGAGACAGAATCTAGAAATGGAATTGTAATTTTGTTCCTTCTCCCACTCTGTGATTTTACAGATTGGGCCCAGGATGGAAAGTCCTCTGGGCTGTGGCGCCCCACCCCCACCCCACCTCATCTAAGTGCACCCCTTGGCAATGGGACACCTTCCAATCAGAGGGCTTCCCATCTTTGTGAACCAAAAAGCCGCCGCAGGGTTAGGGCTCCTGTTCTTGGTTACCTGTAGTTGTTGAAGCTGTAGAGAACCCTCTGTCAGCACATCCATTTTGTGGGGGAGCAGGTGAGAAAGTCATCACAAGGAGAGAAGAAACAAAGCAGAGTGCACCCATGCTACTGACCCTAACACACATTCTGCTATGTGATTATGCAGGACGTAAAAGCTAAGTCACTCAACCCTCCCCTCTGGGTCACCCAACCCTCCGATGACCAATAATTTTCATTCGCACGTGCTGTTCCCTATTCCTGATATGCTGTTCCCACTCCTGCTCAGCCTTGCTCTTGGCCTTGCCTCGCCTCCCTGACGAGGTCAAGTCTCCACACTCTAGGTTTTTGTGGTGCCATGAACTTCTCTCTGTAGCACTTGTCCCAGATGCACTTTGGGCAGACAAGGCCGAGAGTGAGGGTGAGCAGGAGTGGGGAGCACATTTCGGGATTAGGGAGCAGCGTGTGTGAAGCTGCAAGAAGGAGGTTCTGGAAGAAGCCAGGGTGGCTGGAGCACCGAGGGTGGAAGAAAGAAGTTTGTGAGAAGAGGCTGGTGAAGGTGTAGGGCCTGCCCACATGGCCTTCCTGGTCCCGCTAAGGAGTTTTGTTTTTCTTCCTGAGCAGAGCGAGAAGCCATTGAGGGTTTTGAGCTGAAGATGAGGAGCAAGACAGAAGAGAAAGTTTGTGTTTTGGGAAGATCAATTTGAAGGAACATGTTTTCTTTCAAGGAAGAGTCTGATCGAATCCTAAGAGTTTTATCTCAACTGAGCTCTTCCAACAGGTCCCACCCTGATACTCACTGGGCACTGGCAAGGGTACACACAGAGACCCACATCCCTGCCAGTTTAAATGGTTGCAGGTTATAATCAAGCTAACAAACTATTGTCAGTATGCTCCATCCTCCTCTCTTAAAAACATGTCTTTATAACTAAAATGTAGAAAAAGATGAGTACGACTATGGTTTTTATATGACTAAGAGTCAGCAAAGCATCAAAGAAGATTGCATTTAATTATAATTCCACAGTCTGGGTGTTCTGTTGGGCCAACAAGATGTGGATGAGTAATAAAATAAAGATATTTATAATTAACAAATCATATCCTGTTCCATAATTTTTGCCTTTATTATAGCAAAATCACTAATTATGTTGTTCTAGTTAAGATTTTCACATAATTTCTGTTCTTCTGACAGAAATACTGAGATAACTTTTCTTTTTTTGTAATAGTTTTATTGAGATACAATTCACATGTCATACAGTCCATTTAAAGTGTACAACTTTTCTTGAGCCATTTTAGTTCTGAAATTGTTTTTCATTCATTTCAATTTGAAGAAACTTTGTCCTGCTGGTGGCATATCGACCTGAACTGTTAATAAAATTCTTAAAGTACTTAGATTTGGAAATGAACATATTGTGTTCAAAACATGGTAATGGGATATGATGAATTATCTTTATCACAGCAAATATCAGAAAATATTTTTATTCCATTGTGTAAATCTCTGTCATGTATACAGTAACTTTTACTATCTTTCCAAGCAGTATCTCCATCGAACATGAATGTCAAGGCTTGGCATTGTATGTCACGTATGTTACGTCTGGACATCTAATCCACATTTAAGAACAATGAGAATGGTTAAATATTGTAGAGTGTTCCTTGGCTGCCCTGTGAAAGTGTTGTGAGTTTCCAGAACCTCCTGAACTACAGATTGGAACTTGAAGAGAAGCAAGCATGGAGACACTTGGCACAAACCTGGTCCTTCATTGTGTGAGGATCAAGAGTATTCATGTGTTTGGAAGGAAGGAATTGATCAGTTCATTAGCCGTTTTCTCTTCTCCAGGTGTTCCCGCTGCTCAAATCCTCCCCACACTCCGAAGGAGCCCCCATCGCTGCCATGGCCGTGTGACAAACCCCTCAAATGCTCATGGCTTTCAGACACAGTTGCTTGTTGTTTCAAGGACTCAGGGCAAGGGATGTGGGGAAGCATTTCCCCGGACTTAGGATGGCTCTACCCTGCAGCCTAAAACTGCATAAACATTGGGTAGACCCTCTCCAAGCCTGTCCCATCAACCTACTAACTGGGATATGGACTGATACTGCCAGGAAGGAGGTCCTTTCTTTGTCAGTGTGTCCCTTGGGAAGTCTGCTGACTGTGTTTTTCTCTTATTTTGTCTCATAGGAACTGGGGAAAGTGGGAAAAGCACTTTTATCAAGCAAATGAGAATTATCCATGGGTCCGGTTACAGCGATGAGGACAGAAAGGGGTTCACAAAGCTGGTTTACCAAAACATATTCACCGCCATGCAAGCCATGATCAAAGCGATGGACACCCTGAGGATACAGTATGTGTGTGAGCAGAATAAGGTAAAGCGCTTGGGGGCATCTGCCCTATCCATGAATGTGTGTCTGCTTGATCTTGGTAGCAAATGTCTTTGAGCAAAAAGATGACTGCATGCTTTGGTTGGGTGCCAGAGAAGCTCTTGCACTCAAACCCTGGGGTGGAGATAACAGAGAGGAATTTGGGGAATTTCATTAGCCCTGTGGTCTTCCTCCTGCAGGATTTCTATCACGTGGAAGTGCAGGCTACTCTGTGTGCAGGGATTCAGAAGTTTGGGCCGTTATTTCGGTTGCTTATTTCAGGCACTGAGAAAAGAAGACATATATTTTCTCTTTCTACTGAGAGACCCAGTTAATTTCTTCACTGAAGCAATGGGGACGTTGTGTTTGCAATGGCTGGCTTTCCAAGAATTCCCTGTCTCAGGAAATATTTTCACTAATGTGCTGCAGACTACTCAGAGAAATCAGTGGGCTTTGTTTGTTTACGTTGGGCGCTAGCCCTTCTTGGGAATTAAGTGATAATCATGAGAGCGATGCTTAGGTCCCAGCTAGCAATGTGCTGTCTTGTAAGGTGATGGTGTCGAGCTGGCGCTGGCTTTCCTATCACCACTGGGTATTTAAAATACAAATCTGTTTAAAACCAGAAGAAAATAATGGGACAGGAGAATGGGAAGAGGAGGAAAAATAAGATATAATATGTATCCTGGAATGCAAATCCATATGAAAGTAATACTGTGTCTGAGTTCATTAAGAATCTAGATTAGAAATAAGAGTTTATTTAAAGTAATTGGTACCAAGTTACAACATGATGCAGAGAAACATTCTGTGTCAGGTGGGTCTCTCGTGGATCTATTTAAAAAGAATTTAGGTACTGAAATGCCAGAGTTGCATGGGCTTCAGTAATAGACCCCCAGAGACAACTTGATATCACAAACTTGTGGCAACTGTGCTCATATATATTTTCTATATATAATAGACAAGGAGTTTCAGAGTGATCAAACAATTTAGATTTTATACTCCTTGGTGACTGAATTACATTGGAAAACTAAGTATGTGCCAAATTTTCGGCTTACCTTTACATTATCTCTGCAACCTCACATCTTTCTCACTACTTCCTTGCTGTCTTGAAGAAATGGAGAAACCTGTCTTCCTACAGTTTCAACCTTCAATGGTGTCATGCTGAAAACGTCGGGGGTGGATCTGGTGCCAGGTAACATGAGAGGTGCTTACTGAGCTGCCAGAAGATTCTAGAAGTGATTGTGATGATTTCTTTATATATTGCTTTTGAGTACATGCGATATCTTTTTGAAAACATATAGTTCTTTTTTCCTTACCCTATACAATGTATTCTAAAAATGATGCTTCCTGTGGCAATGCATTATTTCAGAGAAGACGCATGGCTGGAAACTTCCTTGTGGTGATTTCCGTTTATCTCTTTTCCCCTGTTGTAAAATTTATTTTCTTTACCATCATAGTGAGGTGACTGGACGCAGCTTGGAATTCAGGGATGGATTTGTAAACAGCTCTCTTTGGAAGGAAAGGCTCAAGTGTAAGCCACTTCTGCTTACTTTGGCACATGTGTTTGCAAATCTAACCAGGCTTAGTAATCAAGGCCTCTGGGTTTTTGCTTTTGTTTTGTTTTCCCTCATGGCCTTCTAGAGGTACTCAGTTTATATGCTAAACAAAATGGTTTTATGGGATTGGACATGTACCACTTTCTTCTTTTCCCTTGATATTCTTGTTCTCAGGCCATATCCACTTGCCCACTAATCTGCACTAGTTTCCTAGGGCTGCTGTAACAAGTACCTCAAACTGGGTGGCTTAAAACAGAAATTTATTTTTTTCATAGTTCTGGATGCTGAAAATCCCAAATCAAAGTTGATTAGTTTCAGCTGAAGGCTTGGGGTCTCTGATCCCTGTTTCTCCCATAGCTTCTGGTTGCTGGAAATCCTTGGCATCCGTTGGTTTATAGATGCATCACTCCAGCCTCTGCCTCTGTGTTCGCATGGCATTGTCCTCTCTGTGTTTGTGTCCAGATTTCCCTCTTATAAGGACACCAGTCCTTGGGTTAGGGCCCACTCTAATCCACTACTCAACTGGTAGCGTGCCCTCGGGCTCCTCAAGATTCACGTCCATCCCACATGCATAATATAATCACTCCATCCCAACATCCCTGAAAGTCTTAAGCCATTATAGCATCAACTCTAAGACCCAAATCTAATCTAAATATCAACTCAAAAAGTTCCAAATCTCATTATCTAAGTCAGATATGAGTGAGACTCTGGATGTGGGCCGTCCCGGGGCAACATTTCCCTCCATCCATGACCTGTGAAACTAGAAAACATGTTGATTATCCCTCCTGTCTCCTCATCTGCTGTGTCTGGCTCCATTCTCAATGCCTGCCTTCTTTCTACTTCAAGTGTCTAGATTCGTGTTCCGTACATGTTCTCTTACCCCTCAAACAGATGCCTGGCATGAACCACATGCTGAAATGGCTTAAGGAGAGGCAGAAGATGGAGTGGAAAGAACACTGGGTTGGCTTCCAAATTTGGGATCTGCTTATGGCTCCCCTGTGGGTCTAGGGAAGGGGTCAGCAAATTTTCTAGAAGGGGCCAGAGAGTAAATATCTTTGGCTTTGTGGGCTATATGGTCTCTGTCACCATGACTCAGCTGTGCTGTCAGCGCATAGAAAGTAGCCATAAGTAATAGCTAATGTTGGCTCAATTGTAAACTCTATTCACAAAATGTAAAAACTATTCTCAACTCATGAGCCATACAAAAATCCATGCAGGCCATGGGCAGATATAGTCTATGGGCTATAGTTTGCCAGCCCTGGTCCTAGGAGAAGCCGTACCCTCTTCTCTGCTTTTCCATTTCCTCATCTGTTAAATGCAGACAACACAGGCTCTGTCTACTTCATAAGGCAACATGAGCAAAAGGAAGTGCTTTACAAATTAAATGGCACTCGAGAACTGTAATGTTATTATTGAACTATATATTATTATGCAGTTCAAAAATGAGAAATGGACTCGCTGTTTTTTCTATTATTTGTTTAGGTCATTTTATCCATTCCTTCTATATTGTTTTCCTGTGTGCTATTATTATTTCTAATACTTTTGTCTGTAGGCTAGTTTTAATTCCAAACACGAAACTGTAACAAAGTACAATGCTTAGGTCATAAAACGATAAAATGATTAGTGGACATTTTCCGGTAGTATTCAATAATTAGTTTAGGAAGCATGCTGTATGTTATCTTCTTTACAAAGTATTGCATAACTTGAAATAATTGACTAGTTAAGACAGGGATAAACAAAACCTTAATTAGGTTTTATTTCTGCAGTGGTACTCTTTCTTTCACTTCTTATTGCTGAGTATTTATTTCCATTATCTGTGGGGTTTTTTTTTTAATTTTAAAAGAGCTGGGAACACTTTCTTTAAAGTATGTAGAAGAGAATTAAAAGTTGCTTTAGAGGATTTTATTTCAAATATTCGTGAGATCATTGCTCAACTAAGTGGTTGAAAATCTTTGCCTATTACTTGACAGCCTGCTTATTAAAGGAAATTTGTCAGAAACTTAGTTCAGCATTTGGTTTTTAACCAACATGTTTTTTCAATTAAGATATAGACTTGAAGATTATTTTCTTATACCTTGCCTGCTTATTTTTTTAAGAGATGATTCATATGTATTTGCTCACTCTGTTGATAAGCTTTAATTTTTATGAATGTCTCTCAGGAGTGTTTTATGAGAACATATTAGAATTTATGACTTCTTGAATAAATATTACAAAGGCATTTGTTCAGTGGCAGAGCTCCTCAGTCTGAGTTAGCTTATAACTTATGTTTCCTCAAGACGATTTCATGGAAGCCAGAAGAGCTTCATATTTTTTGCCGTTTGTAGCATCTTGAACTTGAGAAACTCTCATTCTAGGCCTGTCCTGCAGCGAAGGAAATATCTTGAACCCTTTAAATGTTCTGCAGAATCTGCTTGGATTATGTAGATACAGAATTTCCCAAGGGCAAAGGGCAGCCTCGCCTGACTTCTCAAATGCATTTCAGTCCTGTACTCAGTGATCTCTAGAAAAAAGGGGGTCTGCAGGCTCTTCATGGCTGCCCCTAGCCTCTTCCCTGCCCTTCTGCCTAAAGGGATGCTTAACTGCACTGGGGTCATGTCATATTTGCATGCAACTTAAATAAATTCGACTGTACGAGCTCATCATGACAAAAACAAAAGCAATTTTTTTTTAAAAAAGAAGAATTAATAATTAAATGGTAAGAGGATTATTTTGCCTGCCGTTCTATTCTGAGTACTTAACTTAGAAGACAATGTTTCTAGAAGTGTGAGGTCTGAATTTCCCTTCAGAGAGCATCTCACTCTTCCATTAGAAGCTTTTGCCGCATTCAGAGTCCCCGTTGGGACTGTGGACTTGTGCCGTCCAGCCCACCGCTAGTCTTGAAAGGCTGAATGTTTTGCGTTGCACTGACTCACGAAGCCTCTGCTAGTTCTGTTTGAAGTTTTGCAGGTCCCACATTCAGATGCAAGGATGCCTTTCTTGTTCAGTAACTGGGAGCACCTCCTCTCCTGGCTGCTGCATTTATCAGGCACTAAAATGTCCGAGGCAACGGTTCTCCATCTTGGCTTCATGTTGGGATCACCATGGGGCTTTTATGCTGAGGCCCAGGGGACCACCCCGAGATCTGGAGTGAATGCTCTGGAATGAAGCTTGAGCACTTGGATTAAGGAGATTCTAATTGGGCAGCCAAGGTTGAGAACCACTGAGATATATGTGTCTTAACATTATTTGGACATGTTCAATTCGGATTCTGCTTTCCTACTAACTTTTCCATAGTAGGCAGGGGGACTTCTGGCAATCTTTTCCATGGAATGACCTAATTTATCTCCATGCTAAGGTAAACCAAGTGGGAAGCATTGAGTACATTTGTGCTGTTCAGCCGCACTGGGCTATCTTGGTTAGACTAGGTGATGGTAGCCTCGACGGCATCTCCAGGTGGCATCTTGGAATCACAGATTCTGTGTTTGTTTCCTTTGAGTCTCCCAGGGCCCCGGCACAGCTTCACGCCCAGAGTTTCCAGCAATGGGGTGGGGAGTGGAGGCAGGAGCTGCATCTCATTCTCTCGAAGTCCCATCAGTGACACCTTCCTGCCCTTCTTTTCCGACGGTTGCTACGTGGAAATTATAACTTCTTTTTGATCATTAAAACAATCAGGGATGCAGGTTTTGTTGATAGCAGGCTCAAGGTGTAGGTTTTGTTTATAACAAAAATACCATGAGGTTTTGTTTATGAGAAAATTGAGACATTAAATTAGGAAATTATATATTTTTACTCATCATTAATAAGTATTTTTATTTATTGAGAGGGTAACTTATCAGGCATAAAACATAAGCCTCACACATCTAAGTTCACATTTAAGCAACAAAATCTGGCAATTATGGGGCGGGATCATAGCAGAGTACATTTTTAACACCAAAAACCCTTTGATAATATCTCACATCTATGCATATATAATTCCTCTGGCTTAACTTCTCATTCTCAGAAAGTGGAAGGCTGAATCTCCGGGAGAGTTTGTTAAAGACTCATCTGAGGAAATCAGGCACAGTTAAGTAAAAGAGGTCAATTTATGTCACTTTTTTATAGAAGAGTTTCTCAGGGTTTGGTGTATTTTAAAACTCTCTTATTTTCTAATTTTTAAAACATCTGTCTAAATATATTTTTCAGTCCCACTTCCTCCTTCAATTTGAAAAGTCGCATTCTGCATGAACCTTTGGGAACAGTGAGACCAATATTCCAACTTTGGCTGTGGCCCAGGGTACTGGTTCTCTGGCAAATGTTAAACTCAGGTCCTTGCTTCCCATGTCCTACTGGATATTAAAAATTGCATGGGTCTAGACACTGTGGCTCACATCTGCATTCCCAGGACTTTGGGAGGCCAAGGCAGGAGGATCACTTGAGGCTATGAGTTCAAGACTGGCCTGGGCAACATAGAGAGACCTCATCTCTACAAAAAAATGTATAAATTAGCCAGGTGTGGTGGCCCACACCTATAGTCCCAGCTACTCAGGAGGCTGAGGTGGGAAGATTGCTTGAGCCCTGGAGTTTGGGGCTGCAATGAGCTGTGATTGGGCCAATGTACTCCAGTCTGGGCAACACAGCAAGACTCTATCTCTAAAAATAAGTAAGTAAATAAATAAATAAATGCATAGTACATTTTCCTCCTTAACCAAATAGTTGGATTTCTACCTAGTGTCATTAATAACAACAACAATGACGACAGGTTCTCTGCCAAAATCTTAGGCAGAAGCTTTTCCATTTATCCCAATAGTTCTCTGATTAACCAATGTTTCCTCTGGTATGAAAATTGCTGTAATCAGAGCTTGAAATGTAGGAGTCTGGAAAATGGAAAAAGAATAGTGTGGGAAGGAATTGGTTTCTCCTTGATCACCATCACCACTAAATCTGACCACCTGCTACCCTTTAAGCCTGACTTGGGAAATGAAGATGTTCTGGGGCTGATGATGAGTAATCACATTGGTTTGACCTTTGAAATATCAATTTCCTCCCTTACCTCAGAACTTAGATGTGAATGAACCTACCGCATCCAAAGAAATGCTTTTAAAAACCTGGTGAAAAAGGGAAATCCCACAAAGTTACAAACAATCTAGAAACTAGCATGACCATCAGTCTATTTGATCATCTATCCATCCATCCATCCATCCAACATATGTGAAATATTTGTCCTAAATCTTTTAAATTGCATTCAATTTTATTGCTGTCCTAAAAATGGGAACATGTGAAACACCCTCATGATTCAAGACTCTTTAAAGAACATTAGAGTCATCATCAGCGATGCTGGTAAGATTCTTGTTAGATCCAAAACCCTCCACAATTTGCTTCCGACTCGTGGCAGAGCTGTGTTGTCATTCTCTGGTGGTAGGGAAGCAACAGATGTGTGCCAATGCCCTGCTCCTCCCAGAACTGCCTTCTCTGATCAATGATTGCCATAAAGATGTGCCAAGAGGTAAATTCCCTCCTTGGGATTGTTTTGGAGTCTTGCCGAGGGATTCAGGTGGTCATCTGGTGTTATTGAATTTAGAGATAGATTGTCTCATTAACTGGTTAATAAACTCTGTAATATTATCCTAGGCAAATATTCTAGAAAGCATTCCCTGTATGTTAAAAAGCTTTTTTTTTTAAGGTGGTGGTGGGGGGAAGGGAGGTGTTTCAAATGGAATGCAGTAACTAATCCAATGGAATCAAATTGTTAAAAGTTTTTTTATTTTTTAACCACTAAACCTACCTTTAGAGTAAAAATCATATTCATTAGAAGGCAGAACTGTTTACTTTTTTCACTGACATATCTTTTTAGAAGCTAAAATGTCTTCAGGGAGCTTTGTGACATTGTATCTTGTGTACTTTATTTTGATTTCTGACACTTAAACTCTTGTCAGGTTTAATTAAGAATGATTTAGACGAATGTAAAATAGCTTTCACGTTTAACTATTGCTTTGTATTTTCCCTAAATCTAATTTTAAAATATTTTGTCTCTTTCTGTCTTTCTCTTAAAATGCTTCATATTAGACGTAAAGATATAGGCTCATTTGTTGAACTTGGCCATTTATAGGATCTGGTTAGGAAGTTACTTGTCTCTGTATGTGAGTATAGAAATCATTAAGGATAGGAAGATGACTGGTTTGTTAAATTTTCTTTAAAAAAATACCTTCTAATCATTTGAATAATTAAGATGGGGTTAATTGCAAAAAGGCTGAGGATGATAGGAGTAACCGTGTATTTTAAGTGCCTCAGGGTTGACTCCCTTCCATTTACCCTGAAGGTAGTGAAGTGATTGAATGCTAGTGTGTGGGGAGACCACATGGTTGACCAGTGGCCACCAGTTCCCCCCAAGGCTCTGCACTCCTGTCCCTCTCACTGTGTCTCTGCTTGATGTTGACCTGGAATGTCTTCCCTGTTGAGATGGATGGAGGCTTCTCTTTGCTTTGGGGTTTCATCACCATGATCATCATTATTCGGATTTGCCGATAGGAGGAGCCTATCAGCAATGTCAATAATTACCCCAAGCAAGAAAGTCTTTCTTCTCAAAGTGAAATTAGCTCTTGGTGTACTAGAATGGGACAACCTCTGGCATGAAATTGAATTCCTGCCCTGTCATTTAATTCCTCAGTAGTCTTGGACAGATCACCAGAGCTCTCAGTATTTTTCTTTCCTTCCTCTGCTGTTGGTTTCTGGTGAAATTACAACATTTAAACATCTTGGTAACCTACTTTCAGGAGCAAAAACTCATATTCTGCTGTGTCCTAAACAGGCTACTTTTTTCACCAAAGCTTCCTAGTTAATAAGACATTGCATCAAACACAATGTTATATATACTGTGTATCAATACTGGCTGTTTTACTTCATATAATCCAGGAGTTCTTTACAGACACATTTTTAAAAAGGACTGGGATAAGAACCAGAAAGACTCATACACCAGATTTGTAGGGAAGAATCCACGTTCTACAATGTGTATGGCTTGCAGGTGCATCCTCACCCTCTTCCTGTGGATAATACCTGGTTTTAATTTCTTAACACTCATTTTTGAATGAATGAATGAGTGGCCCCTTCCTGAAGACATGGGCATCTGTATCTCCCGTAGCTCCTACATGTCTCCGCACCACCAGAACAAGCACCTGTGGGCAGGAAGGTCTTTGCGGGGAGCTCAGGTCAGAATGGCAGGAAGATGAGGCAGAATTCATGTGATGTCTGTCCGATTGCTTGATTTCTTTTAAATTTGGGGATGACAAAGTTAAAGGATTAGAGAAAGAATCTTCCCTAACCAATGATGCTATTTCTGTGATTTCTCTGCTCCCTCGCTGAAAGAGAAAGGTCCAGGCTGCACCAGGCACTTGGCTGCCTCCGGCTGTTCACACATCTGAGTCTACCCAGACAACAGACCTTGTGTTATGGGAAACCAAGAGGCTTGGAATCATGCTCCTTACGTTCCCATCTATAAGAGATAAATTGTCATTACTGTCATGAGAGTGGTTTGTTTTTATTTTTTACATTTGGCCAGAGATGACCCTCGTCACTGTCAGTGAAGGTGTGACTTGATGTCCTTCCTAACCCCCGTGCAAGGTCAAGACCTCCCTTAATTTGAGTATGAAAATCCATCTGTGACAGTTTCGCTTCCCTGCCTGCAGGTGGGTCTTTATTTCTGCCACTAGATGTTGACATGAATGGCTGATAGTGCCAAATAATAATTTCCACCTACGAAACTTAGAGATTAAAAACCCAACCCATAGCAATACTAGTCACTTGGCAAATATGTGTTTTATGAATGAAGTCAATGGCACAAGCTAAGAGTGCTTTTCTAAAGTTTGAGCCCAAAGGGAGAGAAAATGAGCAACTAGTCTAGTATCACAGGGGTTCAAGGATTCAACGGTCTCTGCCTTTCCCTTGAAGAGGAGACACCTGAATGAAGGTTTCCTGGAAGCCCCTAGGTCCTCCCTCTGCTCCCAGGTCATGCACCACATGCCTTTGTCAGTGCTCGTCTCTTCCTGTGTCGTGAAGCTCCGTTCCATGGCCGCCTCTCCCAGCTCACTCGAATTCCGCAAGAGCAATGCTTCACTCCAGCTTTAGACAAAGGTGATGTAAAAATACATACTTCTTCCAATGCCAGACGGACAGCATCAAAAATCTCAAGTTGTTACATCACAGTTTTGGCATTTTAAGGGGGTAAAAAAAACCCCAATACCACAGACCAACAGGGCCTTTTTGCAAGCATCGTGGCTATTGGCAGCAGCATGACCCCTGCTCTGCAGCTTGCTCATGCAGCTCCAACCACGGAGACCTCCTTTCTTTTGGCCCCAGGACTGACAATGTTCCTTCAAGCCCAGGACTTTTGCACATCCTCTTCTCTCTGCTTCCTTCTCTCTTTGCGTAGCTGAGTCTTTCTCATTCTCCACTAGAATGGAAGATCCCTGAAAGCCAAGGACCATGCCTGCTTTTACCCACTTTCGTAGCTCCAGTGCCCGACGTGGTTGCAGGCCAGTTGGCCAAAAGCCTGTGCACTGAAGAACCAATTTCTGGGACAAAGGAATCTGATTTTTTTTATGGGCCCATGCAGGTGACCCTAGGCCACATTCTGGCCTTTCCTGAACTTGTCTCTGACATAGTGTCCAGCCTCGTCTCCTCTCCCTGCTGGATTGTGGTTTCCTGTTTATCTTGTGCCTCCCTGTTGGCTCGAGTCCTCCTTCTGTAGGAACATCCTGAAAACTATTCCCTTTGCACTCGTAAATAGCTAACTTCATTTCTTCATCTTCAGTAAGGCATCTGATATCATAGGAGACTCTCTTTGACAGCCCCTTCCTTCCATCTTTCTTTGGGTTAGGTTATCTTTCCAGTGTACCTGTAATCCCTGCCATTTACCATATTTCATTATAATTCTTTATTAGGCATCTTCCCCACTTCAGACTAAGAGTTCTTTGAGGAGGTCTTGTTCATCTCTGCATCCCTTCAGGCTCAATACATGTTTGTGAAGTGACATTAAAACCCTGTGTGAAGATAATGGTATAAACCCAAAGCTATCAAGAGCTTTGCCCAGGCAGTGATACCTATAATCTCAGAGGATGGTCCAGCTGTTCTCCCATGTGATACAATTTTGCCTCCTTGAATCTGGGATTGTGATATGGGCAAAAAGCAACAGGGGCTCCCCATGGCCCTGTTTTTATTTTTCCAAAAAATATTTGGCAATTGAAATGTTGCTTTCGAATTACAGGATAACCATGAAAGCTTGCATGGTCTTGGGGTTCTAAATCCAGTGTGAGAAGCTTGGGATTGGCCATGCTTGGCTCTTGGGACATGTTTGGTGCACTGCAAATGTACTCTGCCTGTGAAAGTTAAGTCTGTGACAGTGACTCAAGCTGTGTCACCAGGCAGCTGTTTGGGAATCCCACGGGGCCAAAAAATGGTGCTGAAAGGAACAACGGCTTGTGTATGAACTAGAAGAGAGACTCAATAGATAATACCCTCCTCACCAATCAAATCCTAGCTAATTGAGAAATAAGACCAAGAAGGAAGGCATAAGGGGACCCAAATATATTGCAGTGGTTCATGCTGAAGCTTAGAGAGTGTGGTCCACAACTGCAGTCAGAACTTTCCAGTCCCAAACCTGGAATGTGACAGACTTACCCATAAGGTCACCATTTGCTCTGGAAACCCAAGCCTCTCCCAGGGGCAGCATAAAAGAGAGGAACAAAGGAGGGGAAAGAGCAGTGGCCAGGAGTGTTACTCAACCGACACGCTTCCACAGGGACAGTACTGAGTGTGTCCTGTGTCACAGACCAATCATGGCTGTCTCTTCCAGTACTTAGTGAGCTCCCTGAGGGTGGGGACTGTATATACTTCCAGGCACTACAGCGAGTGTGAATCCATGCTAGGCACTCTATGTCGGTCATTTTATTGAAAATATATCATTCTATCCTAAGCAATTCTTGTATGTGGGTACTAGCAGTTTAGAGATGTGGACACTGAAGTCTATGGAGGTTAAATAACTCCCAAGATCACACAGGTATCACATGTCAGAGCTGGAAGCTGAGCCCAGGTGGCCTGCCATCCCAGGCAGAGCTGCTAACCACTGTGCTTCATGCCTCTCAATGGGTGATTCAAGGCCACATGAAGTGCTAGGTCATCACTTAAATGTCTGATTGCGAAAGCTGTTAAGTGAGGTGGATGGAGGGTTCTCTGTCTCAAAATCTCTATTCCTGGACATTTTCATGGATTCTTTTCTCCCTGGCTGGGGGCCAACTGGTTTACACAATTATCAGTGTTATTTCTATGAATATTGACACAAAGGGACATGGCATCAAAGAAACCAGAGAAATATCAGGATTAGGGCATCTGTTTGATGAAGTTTGAAGATGGAGGAGCTTTTAGTTGAGTGGATTTGAAAGGACTGCATGGAGAATCAAAAAAATTTTTTTTTCATTTCCCTGGAAGAGAGAAGTAAACAAGCCAGAGATTCTTTCAAATCTCTTTTGCTGATTGAAACAATCAAAACATGACAATGACCTTGGAACCAGTGCAAGTAAAAAATCAAATAAAACCTGAAGAGTATATTCTGACAGTGGTCTACATGGGACTCATTTGGCTGGAGTGTGTTCAAATGCTTACATTTTTCAAAAGAATGAGGTAAAACTGTGTATACTGATACTAACACATTATCAAAATATAGCGGACATGGGAAAAGTAAAGTGCAAAAAGAAGCGGCTATGCGAATATAGTGAGATCCTCTGAAAACAGAAAAGAATTCATAAACAGCTACATACTTATATGTTACTTTTTCAAGAAATAGCAAGAAACTGTAAAACTGGCTACCTTTGGGGACAGGGCCTGAGGGGAGGAGTGGGGAGGGATAATTTCACAGTTAATTTTTCTGTTATCCCCAATTTATTTTAAAAACATGGATAGAGGTTATCTTGGCAGAGTGATATAAGTCATCTTGGCGTTCTTCCTCTTATTTCTCTGTATCAAAAAATACAAGCTAAATGCCCATGCCCAGTTGGGATTCTGCCTGGACTATGTTACAAGTTTTAACTCCCCTCACCCATCATCTATCTGTTTGGACTCCTAGACCGGCTCATGAGTTTGGTTTAACTCAGATGGAAAACACACTGGAGGAGGAAGGAAGAGGGATGCGTAACGTCACCTCTCCAAAGGCACACACACATTGCACCTCCACCTTCCCTGTCTTAGTGAGGGTTGGCCCCTCATCGCAGAGCCTCTAAATTGCAGGAGAGCTGCAGATTAGGACGCACAAGGAGCACGGGTGTCCTTGGTTTTCT
>CAUYRT010046685.1:0-73648 GCA_963574885.1 Lepilemur ruficaudatus | reverse complement strand
CTACAGGCATGCGCCACCATGCCCGGCTAATTTTTTCTATATATATTTTTAGTTGTCCAATTAATTTCTTTCTATTTTTCACAGAGACGGGGTCTTGCTCTTGCTCAGGCTGGTCTTGAACTCCTGACCTTGAGCGATCCATCCGCCTCGGCCTCCCAGAGCGCTAGGATTACAGGTGTGAGCCACCATGCCCGGCCTAAAGCCAGGTCTTATTAAGACCTTCCTCTGCAGTCCATAAGGAATTTACTTTTATTAATACCATCTTAGCACTCTTTCTGAACAATCCAATATATTTGCTCTGCTCAGCAATGCCTGGGTGTTTTTGTGGATTTTATTTTATTTTTAAATTTTCATCAAAAGCAGAAGCTTATTACAAGGGCAAAGGCAGTAATTATTGACTCTCCAACTGCAGACAATCCAAGCGTCAAGCAGGGCCAGTTTCAGCCCTCATGGGTCTTGCTTTGGACTTGTTCCTGGAGGAGTGTCTGTGAGGCTGCCTTGGTCCTTGCTCCCGGGCCCCTCACACGTCTCTTTTACTGCAGCCTCAAACCCAGGTGGCCACGCCCCCCTGATGACTTGGCAGTGGCACTGTGAGCCCAGGGACCCACTAAAGCACCTATTTTGAGAAATTTGGCAAAGGAAGTTTTGGCTTCATTAGAACAACTTTAAACAGGAGTGAGGGGACACATGACATCCTGGATCATTGCCAAGGTCAAGCTGGAGGCCCCTGCAGGAGTCTTTTGGTTGCTAAATCTCCAGGTGGGGTCCTGATTGTGAACTGCTTTTCCATTTCCCAATTGTGATAGTCTCTGAAGGTAAAACTAGCATCAGCAGTAGTGATAATAATAGCAACAGGGAACATTCCAGAACACCTATCATGTACCAGGTGTTAGTTGAAGCATTTGCCATGGCTTCATCTCATTTAATCTTCACGAAGACCCAATGAGATAGATACTGTTCTTATGCCTAGTCTACAGATGAGGAAACCAGGCTTAGAATGGATAACTTGTCCCAGATCACGCTGCTATTGAGTGGCAGAGCTAGGCTTTGAAACCTGCTCCACTGATTCCAGAGTTCAGAAAGCCTTATTTCTGGGCTACTTGAGAAATTTCCTTTTCCAAATCAACTTTACTTTCCCCAGGACCCCTGTGTAAACAAAGTCAGCTTTACACCCCACATAGCAGTGAAAAGAAGGCTCCCATGATGTGGCTGTGAATGTCAATGACAGGAACACCCAGAGCTCTGAACCTCAGGGGACCACAGGCTCCAGCCGCTCCTGGAATTGTCGAGAGCATTTGGCAAGAGGCGGATCTGTACAGTCATGGAGACCAGCCTCCCAACCTGGTCATCTAAACAAAGTTTCCCTGTAGCCTCTCCACAGGGGCTGGCAGCGACAGAAAGGGACTTCAGAATCTTGGAGCAAGAGGAATCTTGATGAGTATTCACCCTCTGACGTTACAGACAAGGAAACCGGGGTCTGAGGAGATTAAGTAAAGTGCACCCTCTCTGCAAGCACAGCATGGATCTCCTGGTTCCCACAGCATTTAGAAAATGAGCCATTTTCTCAATTAGCACGCCAAGGCCCTGAGAGATAATGTAATTGACCAAGCTTCTTTGGAGCAGGGACCTGGACTCGACCCCCTTGGGGTCCACCACATGCTTTAGTAACAGTGGGTTGTGGATGGCGGGTGTTCTTTAAATCCTTGTAGGATGAATGAATCATACCCACCTGTTTCCCAAACTGGCCCTGGCCTAGGAATCATCTGGGACATATCTTAAAAATGAGAGCCGTAGTCTACCAGTCTTGCCCTGACAGACTGTTATCACTCTCGGTCCCGATAATCCCCAACCTGTTATCACCTCCCTTTCATAAACTGAAGGATGGTCTCTTAAAAAAAAACATTGAAATGGTTTCCAGTTTTATATTTCAGCTTTCCCCCCCCCAAATTTAAAGGGTACAAGTGTTTTTTATTACATGGATGAATTATATCATGCTGAAGTCAGGGCTTTCAGTGTACCTGTCACCAGAATAGTGTACATTGTACCTGCTAGGTAGAAGGATGATCTTTTTAGATTTAGTTTCTTTGCGGGGCTGGACCTGTTGGGATTCTGAGCACACCTTTTACCTACAAGCTTCCCTGCCTTTATTCTCAGTGGTGCGGCTGTGTCCTCTAGGGGGCAGAAATGAGCCACTTGTTCATTCTTTGGGGCTAAGTCTTGAGACAGTCTCAGACATTCATAAGAAAATAAATACCCAGAGGCGGTCAGAAAGGAAGCAGATCTTACAAATTGCTTTTCTCACTAGGTTGAAATGTGGTCTAGAATCCTCTAAGAGACAAAATACTGGTAGGAAGTCAGGAATTGAATTCAAACAGAGCCAAGTTCAAATCCAGAGTCAGACAAGGGTTTGAAGAATGCCTCCTGTCTCCGTGATCCTAGCAGGCTATTTAAATCCATCAAGTCTCAGTTTCTTGTTCTATAAAATGAGAATAGAGTCAGCCCTCCAGATCCATGGATTTTGCACCTGAGAATTCAACCAATCTTGGATTGAAAATATAAAAAATTAAAAAATAATTCAACAATAAAAAATAATATAAATAAAAAGAAATACAACATAACAACTATTTACTTGGTATTTACATTGCATTGGGTATTAAAAGGAATGTAGAGATGATTTAAAGTATATGGGATGATGTGTGTAGGTTATATGCAAATACTAGTCCATTTTATATCAGGGACTTGAGCTCCCATGGATTTTGGTATCTGTGCGGGTCCTGGAACAAATCTCCCATGGGTACTGAAGGATGACTATAATAATAATAATACCAGTTTAATAGGATTGTTGTGAGCCTCATATTGCAACTGCTAAAAAAACAGTTAGCTATTATTATTACCTCGACTATTACCACTGCTCTCTATAGAGGCATATGATTATTAAGTCTATTGGGAAGGCAGATTCCACTTTCTTCACTAATTGGCTAAAGCTCTCTAAAAAGACGTTTAGCCCACTCATTTCTGTGCTATTTCAGGACCCTCCGTTCCTAACTGGAGATAACAAGAATGGTGATGACAGCAGCAGCCACCATTTTGGCTGAGTCCTTATACTCAAGTGCTTCATATGGATTCTTGTTCCACCTTGACGACGACCCAGTGGGTTAGCTCCTGACAATCGTCATTTTGCAGATGCGGAAACGGAAACACTGGGAGGTTAGGTAACTTGCTCAAGGCCTCTGAGTAGTCAACGAAGGAGTTTAGGACCAGAGCCCATGGGTCTGAGCACTTGGCTCTGAAGGGAGTTGAATGACCACAGACACTTCCTTCCCACCCCTCCTTTCCCTGCAGCACTGATAAAGCTGAAGGCCTTTGACAATAACAGTTTCATCAAAAAGCTTGAATGAAGCCTGGGCTCCCTCTGCCGAGGTGTGGATGGCACCAGAAGAGTCGTCAGGCAGGGAGGAGCCAGTGTCCCACAGCCATATTCTCTGCCACCTCCTGCTCTCTTTCCCAGCTGCTTCCATCCACCTCCCTCTCCAGGTTCTCTCCCTGCCTGAGACACAGGGAGGCCTTCAGTTCCCTGGGTGTGACCCTTTGCCAAGGCTCACGGTAGATGAAGAAGGGGCGTGTGGCTCCTTGAGGCACAGTCAGCTTGCAAATATCTGGCACGGGTGGGAAGAGAGACACCTTTGAGGTCCTCCCTAGTCAGACACATTGGGCCCTGCCCCTAAGCACAAGCGCTGTTCCTTCCTGCCTTACCTTTTCACCTCCTTATTTCTTTACCACTGTGAAAGCAACACCCAACAAGGCATGTGAAGACACAGTCCTTGCCCTGGGGACTCAGAATCTGTCACCATCACTGCAAAGAGTTGAGAAGGAAATTGCAGTGTTGAGGTTTCTTGCTTCTTCCTCACTGAGAGAGAAAAACCCCAACTGTCAACAAACCTCAAACCAATCATTCAAATGATGCCGAGAGGGAGCTGGGCAGCAGGGTGTATCTGTGGCAAATAAGATCACTAGATGATCTGGGCACAGAGACCAAGGTGACAGAGGACGGAGGATGAGAAGAGAAAGCTTGTGCAGAAGAGGAGGGAGGTCAGTGTGTGTGTGCCAGGCTGCTGGGGCAAAGGTGGGGAGAGAAGAGGATGGTATGTGGCAGGGATCTGAAAACAGGGCTTCTGCATTCCAACAGATCAAGGAAAAACACCTTCAAAGGAAAAGCAAACGTGGCAGGGCAATGTGACTCACATCTGTAATCCTAGCGCTTTGGGATGCTGAGGTGGGAGGATTGCTTGAGGCCAGGAGTTTGAGACCAGCCTGAGCAACAGTGAGACTGTGGACTGTTTCTCCAAAAAATTTTAAAAATTACCTCAAAAAAAAAAAAAAAAAGTAAAAGAAAAGAAAAGCAAACATTGCAGAGAACCAAAGGATTAGAATGTCAACTATCCAGACCCGGCCCTGGGGACTGCTGTCACACAGAGGGTCCAGTGGGGGGTTGGGGAGGCTGCTGAGGCTACAGCAGACCCTGGCTTTGTCCATATAAAGCAATTTGCAGAGAAGGCAGAGTGGAAGAAGAGGAGGAAGCTGAGGCAGTTAAGGAAATATGTTTAAAAGTTTAGCACGCAAGGCTGTACTGCATGATTCCATTTATATCACACTCTGGAACGGGTGCGGTGGTGTGCTTGTGATCCCAGCTACTCAGGAGGCTTGACGTGGGAGGATCACTTGAGCCCAGGAGTTTGAGACCAGCCTGCGCAACATAGTGAGAGTCTGTCTCAAAAAAAAATTTAAGTAACTTTCTGGAAAAGGCAAAATTATTGAGCTAGAAATCAGATAAGTGGTTACCAGAGGCTAGGAGTTAGGGGAAGGTGATTAGCTACAAACAGATAAGAAGGACCTTTTTGGGGAGATAGAACTGTTCTGTATCTTAATTCAGGTGATGGTTACACAACTGTACACATTTGTCAAAACTCATTGAAAGGTATGTTTTTAAAAGGTGAATTTTACTGTATGTAAATTACACCTCATAAACCTGACTTAAAAATAAAGTTGTGGGACGTGTCAAACATTACATATTGCAACTCAGCTGTGTAGAAAAAGAGAAAAAGGTAGCCCTTTTATTCTCTAGAACTGATGTAAACTAATTCACAAATTCTCAATCCCATTAATATAAGGTGGGAGAGTTTACACCTGGCAATTAAAGAAAACCAGTCTCTTCCACTGTAAACTAGTTTTATTAAATTAGTTCAGCCTCTTTAATAAAAATTAGTCAAATCCCTGCCTGGACTGTCACCTGCTCTCTGGATGTGTCCCCTCCTGCACCCTCCCACTCTGCCCTGTGTATAACTCTGGGTGCTGGATCCTGTGCTGTGCTCTGGCCTCTGCGGAGGTGTCCCTCCCCAGCTGGCCTGCTGGCACCCACAGTTGGGGTCTTCCTGGGGGGACCTGGTGGTTTACCTGACTCATGGGTCCTGCTGAGCCCTGTTTGTTCTGTGGGTACAAACCTGAACCCATTCTGTGTCCCCAACGCTTTCCGGCTCTCAACCCGCGAGCACTTGCTAGGGGCTCTTCGGAACTTCTGGGGAGTAGGGTGGGGCGGCGTGGGATGGGGAGGAGCACCGGAAGCCCCTCTCCGAGGTTTAATACTCCATGCAGTTGTCTCTACTTGGCTGCAGCCATTCGAGGTGAACATAGGGACACACCGCAAGGGGACTGCGCCAGGACTCCAGTCAAGGAGCGGAGCACAGATCGCTTTTGTCTCTGGCGTGCTCTCAATTCTGTGGAGTTTTTCTACTGTTCTGCACCAAGGTTTGACCAGCTGAGACAGCACTGGCACCTGATCTCCTCTGTCCCCGCCCAGCCTCCTCCAAGCTGCAGGGGTTTACACTTCCCCTTTCTGTTCTTCAGGGACTTCCTTTCCATCATGTTTTCCTTCTTCCCTGCCCTGTGGATTTTTTCTAGGTGGTATCCAGCTTTCTCCTTTCTTGGGACTGTCAGCCCTGTGGTGCCGTGAGAAAACGTAGCTCACTGATGATGCCAACGCTTTGGAAAGTGGTTCACAAACAGTGTCCCCATTACTGTCGGGTTTTAGGAATAGGGCGTCATTTCCCAGGGAGTGTTCTTGCTGGCCTGTTCAGGGACTGCCTTTAGGGTAACACAAGTTTTCTGAACTAGTGGAATTCTCACCCACTCAGATGTACGACACACACTTGGCCATCTTTCCCCCAAGCCTCTTCCTCTTTCTGTGTTTCAAATCCACCTGGGTGCCTGTGTCAGAAATCGGGACCCCTTGTCTTATTCAAGCTTCTATACCCAGCCTGTCATCGTCCGTTCTTCCTCCTCAAAGCAGAAAAATTCTTCTCCCCACCTTGCCTCTCAACCCTCCTGCTGCTGCCTTGGTGGATGGAGGTCCCCAGTATTTCCCACCTGGCTGCCGAGATGGTTTTCTGATCGCTCTTTCTACCCCTAGACTTGCCTCCTTGCTTTTCACTACTCATGCTTTTTGCCACTGGTGTGACATTTCCAAACACATTTCAGCCCATGTCTTTCCTCTGCTTAAAACCCTCCTGTAGGGCCCTGTGTGTGTACGACATGGCCCCTGCCCACCTCCGAAGATGCCTTCTCCCTTATACGCTGTCTCTGCTCCAGCCACACCAAGTGGCTTGCAGGGGCTGTGTTGGTCCCTGCCTCTGTGCCTTTGCACATGCCGTTCCCTCGGGCTCCAGAGTCCCTCCTTACCTTTTTATTATTTGACACTCAGCTAGTGGCTTCTTTCTCCTTGACACCTTTGTGATCCCTCCAAGCAAGAACTCTATGCTGAGTCAACACGATACCAACTTACCTCCGTGAGGACTCTCGCCTTGCAGAATCATATCACAACGCTAGGCTGCGAGCTCCTTGTAGCCAGTGATAGGCAATAGTAACCTCGGTTTCCCAGCATGTGGCACAGAGCCTGGCCCACGCCAGTCCAACAAGTGAATAATGACGAGCGCTGGTTCTGGGGCTAGACAAGACCTCGAGGTCACTGAGTTCAATATTTCTATTTCCCAGGTAGTCCCAGAGGAGTTAAGGGACTCTGTCAACCTCATACAGCTGATTGGTGACAAAACTAGACCTGGCCCTTGGAATCTAGGTGCAGAGCTCCTCCTGCCACTCTGAGGGACCTCTAGACACACGGGAGGGAGCGAGGTAGGTTGGGGGAGTTTTAGGGACCGGGGTGTGGGCAGGGGCCCAAGAGGAGATGCCAGAGGCAAAAACTTAGAGCCTGTGTAACTTATTCTCAAGCTGGAAATGGTCAGCCCACAAAGGGTTCCTTTGGTAGAACCCCTGTTACTCTCACCTGTGCAGCTGGGATGGTGGACACCATGCCAGCAGAGCAGCAGGTGCCTGAACTTACAATAACAATGCTGCAGAATAAATTTAAATAAAGGCTCATCCACTGCTGATTTGTTTGAGGCCTGGTCAATTTATCTAACCTGATTACAACACCGTTTTCACAGGGATTTTATTGCTTTGTTTCTTTGAAAACAAAATTGGGTTTTGTGATTTCAAAACCAGCTGTGCTGAGTCCTCACCTTATTCCCCGCTGGAGACTCAGTGTGGGGGGCAGGACGAGTGTGGACCTGGTGGCTACACGGACCCAGGCTGAATCTCGGCTCTGCGACTTCCTGATGGCATGACTTGGGGCAAGTCACTCAGCTGCCCTGAGCCTGGCTATAATGTTTGAAGAACAGAGGTCATGACATGATTCCCCGTGGTTGTCATGGGGGTGAAAACAGGCCCCGGGAAGCCGCCAGCAGAGGGGAAAGCCTGGTCCTGGAGCCAGGGTGCCTGGGTTTGAATTCTTGCTCCATTCCTTGCAAAGTCTGTGACCTCAGACAGGTTACTAATCCTCTCTTTATCTCAGCTACCTCTTCTTGTAGGGTCACTAGTATGTGTGGCCCTTGGACAGGGCCTGGCACATGGTAAACACAGGCCCAATGTAAGCGAGTGAAGACACTGAGCCTGGAGCAGGCACTGAACACAGGTGAGTTCCTTTCTTCTTCCCCTGCCGGAGGAGCCCGGGTCTGTGCCTCTGTCTGGTGGATCCACAGGACCTCGGCCCTGGTCTCCAGCTAACTCTCTCGCAGCTTATGACAGACAAGTCTTCCCTTTTCTCTGCCCAGCCCTACAAATAGACTCCTTATCTTGGTCACTGGAATCACCACACGTCCACTTCCCTGACCCTTTAAACACAGCCTGTTCCCCCCTATGCCAGCCTCATGCCTATACCTCAGGAATAATCAGCGACAGCCCAGCACAGGGACAGGGCAGTAGGAGCTCTTGCTTGGCTTGACTCAAGGTGCTTTGTTCAGCACTGTGGCCTGGGCCCCAGCTCTGGAAACCTCTCTGAGGCCTGTTTGGACCTGTTATCTCTTGGGTTTATGAGCCTCAGCTCACTTGCTAGACTCTGACTCTGTGTGGCAAGCCCAGTCACCTTCCCCACCTGACACACCCCCAGGCTCTGGGACTGGTGGAGGGAGGTGGGTGGGGCAGGGGCCAGACCCTCAATCTAGAAGAAAAGGACCTGGAATCAACAAGACAAGAACAAAGCAGCCTGGGTCTGCGGGTCCCGCTACTGTGTCTCTTGGAAACCCCCCTGCCTGTGGCAGTTCCAGGCTCAGGATCCCAGAAACAGAAGAGACCTTAGAACTCACCTGGACTTGCTCTTCCCTTATCTGAAGCAAGAGGCCCCATGGGAGCACGGCGGACGGGGGTCCTGCGGGCCGGCACGGACGTGCCCTGGGAAAGAGAGCTCGCTGCCTTCCCACTCTGCCCACGCCACTCTCTACTCCTCCTGTGGCTAGAAATTCGCCTTCTGGAACTTTGACCCAGTGCTCCTAGTCCCCTTCCTGTGCAATGTTGGTTTGAGCAGTTATTCTACCCACTCCAGCCCCAAGGCTTCTCCAGGCTAAACATCCTCGTGGTTCCTCACATAACACCATTTCCAGTTCCCGCCTCATTCTGCCGGTCATCACTGGACTTCTCTCGGGTTCACAGAAAAGCAACTGTAACAATAAGAACAAAGCCAGCAAGTATTTAGGGAGTACCCTGTGTGGCTGGCATCTCACCAGGCATGGGGAGATGGGAGGGTATCACACCCCGGCCTGTCCCCAGGGAGCTAACCAGGGAGTAAGGAGGAGACAGGTTCACCCTCGCCTTTGCAGGCCATATGCCTAATTATTAAAGGTTAGCAGTTAGGTGGTGACAACTAAAAGCTACGAAGCTTCTTGAGGTGATAAAAATGTTCTTAAATTGTGGTGATGGTTGCACATATCTGTGAACACCCTAAAAACCACTGAATTATATACTTTGCATGGGTGAATTGTGTGGCATGTGAATTATATCTCAATAAAGCTGGTTAAAATTTTTCAAGTTTAACAGTTAAATAAAACATGTTCTATCTTCTCACCTTGAAAAGTATTCCTTTATAACGACCTGGAAGGCCAGATGTAAAGTTAGAGTTTTCAGAGTCCTTGGAGTTTGGCATGGGGATGCGGCAGCCCAGGGGAGCTGGCCTGGCCCTCACACCTCCCCTCCCCAGCTGTCCTGGACCACAGCAGCCCTCAGCCCCGCTCAGGGCCAGGGTATGTCTGCCCTTGTGGGGTCAGATCCAGGGAGGACATAATCATAGGCCCAAGTGGATGAGCAGCCTTTTGACCAGGGAATTCTGGACCTTGGTCCAAAGCAGTGTTATCCTATAGAACATTCTGTGCTGTTGGAATTGTTCTATATCTGTGCTGTTCAGTATGGTAGTCACTAGCCTCAGGTGACAATTGAGCACTTGAAATGTGGCTAGTGAACCCGAGGAACTGAATTTTTAATTTTAAAAATTTTAATTCAGTAACCTGTAAATTTAAATTGCCACATGTGGCTAGTGGCTTCTACATTAGACAGCACAGGTCTAGAAGGGAGTAGGGTGGGGGGTTCTAATGGATGTGTCCTGTGACTCTGCTGACTTCATCCCATGGGGAGGTGCACGGCTGGAGGAGGGTCAGGGTGGGGCTAAGGAAGATACCAGAGACAGAAATGAGACGGGTTTGCAGCAGGAAACTGCCATATAAGGCAGCATGTTCCTGGTGGGCAGAGTCCTCCAGACCTCTGAGGAGACAGAGGCCGAGGGCTGTGGGCCGGGGTTTGGGGAGTAACTTGAGGGCACCCCCAAACACTTCCTCCTGAGATTTTTACAGGGACCTGTTTCACATGAGAGGCCCGCATTGGTCATTCAGGCCTAGCTAGGACTGTGGGTCTTGGCAGAGAGAGAAGGCTCTGTTATTTTTTCTTGTGAGGCCATGTGAAAGGGGCAGGCCGTGTGCATAGTTTCCATGGCATAATCTGACTATAAAGCCCTGTGTGTCTGTTGGGGAGGGATGAGGAGAGGCCCTCAGCCCAGCCTCAGTCAGAACTGGGCACGGGCCCAGGAGGCACATTCCCGCCCAATTCCTTCAGGGTCTTGAGCCATGGGCAGGGCAGGGCTGCGCCTGGCTGGCCGGAGTTTTTGGAAGCTTGTTTGGTCGCTGATGGCAGCGAGGGTGTTGGCTCTTCCAGACACCTGGACATGAGGTAGAGGAAAGATAATCTCCCGAGATCTGGGCCAGCGAGGCTCAGGCAGAACACAGGATGTGAATTCACTGCAGGCAAAGCAGCGTCAGGCGAACGAGGGCCTCCTTGTCCGAACTTGGCTACCAGCTCTCGCTGCAAATCAGAAGCTGCCCACAGGCTGGCCGGGGCCCAGCCCCAGAGGAACCTGAGCAGGATCATTTGCCTAGAGCATTGTAAGCAGGTTCACCCCCTGCCTCTCTCTGTGAGAGAAAGGATGCCTCTAAAGAAAAGAGGCCACTCCGCGAGCCTCCCACAGCTGTAGCTTCTTGGATGGCAGTCAGGGCTGCAGAGCACGGGCTAACGTTTATCAAGCAACCACTAGGAACCAGGCTCTGTGCTAAACATTTGCTTTACTGATCTCATTTGGAACAATAGAGGTTAACAATCATTGTAATTGCTGACATTTCTTGGGACTATCAAGGAATATTAGGTAACCAGACATCAATTCATTTAATTCTCACAAACCTCCCTATCTATGGATTGAGGGAAACTATGCCCTATCTGTGATTTTGTCCTAAATCACTCAGCCAGAAAAAGTCCCAGTTGGGGTTTGAACCCAGGCACCCTGACTCCACAGTGACTGGTCTTAACCACCCATCTTCCTGACAGATGTTCTGGCCATAGGTTCTGCGAGGCTCCACCCCAGGGCCTTAGAAATTGTTCCCCGGCTCTCAGTTATCCAGTTTGTCCCAAAGCTCTCACCCCCACCAGAGTCCCATTTCTACTCTGGCTCCTCGGGGACTCTAAGGCTGGAGTCGCAAAAGGGCTCTGTCCCTGGAGAGTGGCTGACCCTTCGCCTGCTTGGGGTTTGTTGTGACCTGCCGGGGGGCAGCCCCGGCTACAGAGGTTGCCCAAGACAATCACGCCTTTCTGAGAGGCGAGCTGTGCCCCACGTCTCAGGCTGCAGCCGCACACACAATGCCCTCTGTCTCCATCAGGGCAGAAAGGCGCATTATTGTGGGTCGGGTGACTCCAGCTCCACCAGCCGTGATGCCTGTGGTCTACACATCTCCCCATGCCGTGGGCATGGCCAGGGCCTGGGCAGGGCGGAGTGTGGCAGCAGTAAGGGCCTGGGTGTCCCTTCCCTGGAGGTTCCTGCCTTGTTGCCTGTGTCAGACTTGTCCCCTCACCCTCCATCCTCACCTGTACGTCCTTCCCCCTGGACCCACGCCTCCCTCTCCTAGGCCTTCTGAGTGCTAGAACTTACATTCCCCGGGAGAGCACACAGCCCTGCACCCGGTACAACAGGCCCTCCCCAGTGTGGCTTTCTCGTCTGTCTCCTTCTTTTGGAGTCTTGTGTTTGGACTTTGTGAAGGTTGGAGATAATTTTGTCATCAGAAATGTTGACAGAGCCTGAAAACAGCTGTGTTCTTAATAACAATAACAGCCACAGCTTGCTGAGCCCATAGTATGTACCTGGCACTGGGCCAAACCCATGGGATCCTCACGACAGCCCTGGGAGGGTAGGGCTTGTACTAGCCCCACTTTAGGAAACAGAGTCTCCTAGAACTCGCGTGACTCGCCCACGGTGGCGAAGCTACGTGTTGGAACTGAGGTCAGGCTCGGGTCCACGTTTTTGACCATGGCGTTATAGCACCTGCATCGTTTTCCTGGGGCTGCCACAACAAAGCAGCAAATGCTGAGTGGCTTAGAACGATAGACATTTACTGTACCCCAATTCTGGAGGCTCCACATCTGAGGTCAGGTGTTGGCAAGGTTGGTTCCTTCTGAGGGCTATGAAGGGGACCCTGTCCCATGCCTCTTCCCTGGCTCCTGGTGTTTGCTGGCAATATTTGCTGCTCCTTGGCTTGCAGACGCATCACCCCTACGTCTGCCTTCATCTTCACAAGGTGTCCTCCCTGTGTGCGCGTCTGTCTCTAAGTCCAATTTCCCCTTATAATTAGGACATCAGTCATACAGGATTTGGGTCCACCCTAATGACTTCATTTTAACTTGATCATCTGCAAAGACCCTATTTCCAAATAAAGTCACATTCACAGATACTAGGGGTTGGGACTTCAACATCTTTTGTGGAAACACAATTCAACCCATAAAAGGGCCCTTTTCTGCTTTGTACACTGGTGGCTTGGGCTTTCTTAGGAGCATTAAGAGGAGCTGCTACCCTCAGCTCCAAGGCAAGATGAGCCCTTTTCCAGGACTCTTTTTCACTTGCTCACTTGGCACACACACACACACACACACACACACACACACACACACACAGAGCCAGGCAAGGACAGCGATAGTCAGGACAGAGGCTGAACTGCCACATTAACATCTGGATCCCATGGAGACTGGCACATCTGGCCAAGACGAGGCATGGAGGGTGGCAGGTGCTCCAGCGGGACGGACAGGAAACGGCCAGCAGTGTAGACAATCACCCTCCCGGCGCAGCAGTTTGCACGAGGCTACACCAAACTCGTTCTTGAAATATCCTCCATTTCTCCTCCAATCCCCATACCTTTCCTGGACTCACTGCACTCCACACCACCACCCATCCCTGCCCTCAGCCTTGGGCCCTTCCTGAGCTCTGGGTTGTGCAGAGCTAGGGGGCCACATCTCTGCAGCCCTGGCAGTTGGTGCAGGGCAGAGCGAGGCAGCTTGCCAGCTAACATGGACTCTTCCGTCTCCACCTCCAGCTACACCCAAGTTAGCCCACATGTTCGCTACTACCCCTGCTGGGCCCATGGGGCGGGCCCACTTGTTTGGTGTGGCTGGGCCCAGCCAGGCCTCCCAGGCACGCTGGTACTCTCCCGGCTAGCCAGAGCCTCAGGCCTTCCTCCAAGCTCCTGGCTCAGCTCCACCCCAGGCCTGCCCTAGCCTCCCCTCCCCCTCCTCCCACCGCGACTCCTGGAGGCTCCCCTGCAACCTTCTGTCTCCTCAGCTTCTCCTCCACCTTGGCAATTGGTTTTCTCCGGTCAGGTCTCCCAGGGCTCAGGCACACGCTCACATGTGCTTTGCTTCATAGGGTCACACACACATTTTTTCCACAAATGATTTGTATTCTACACACTGCTCTGTGCCTTACTTTTCTCACTTAACAATATATCAGAGAATGTTCCGTATCAGCAGCACATAAAGGGCCTCCTCATGGTTTTATGGGCCATGTTGAATTTCATTACATGGAGGTACCATCATTTATTTAACTCATTCTCAATGAATGGGACGTTTAGTTTGTTTCTAATCTTTTGCTATTTTAAACAAAGCTTCCCTGAAAAATTTTGGATAAATGTCCTTTCTGACAGGTGTGAATATATCCATTAATGTTATAAATATATAAAATGAACACCAAAAGCTGCTTTTCCTGGTGCCTGCCTGTCTCTTCCTGCTTATTTATTTATTTATTTTTTGAAGACGTCTCACTAGTTGCTCAGGCTGGTCTCAAACTCTTAGACTCAAGTGATCCTCCCACCTTGGCCTCCCAAAGTGCTGGAATTACAGGCATGAGCCACCATGCCCACCCCCTGTTTGTTTTTTATTTATTTCTTTTAGAGACAGGATCTCACTGTGTTGCCCAGGCTGGAGTGCAGCTGGCATTACTGCAGCCTCAAACTCCTGGGCTCAAGGTATTCTCCCACCTCAGCCAAGTGGCAGGGAAAACAGGCATGAGCCACCATGCCTGGCTCATCTCTTCCTCCTTAATAGGCACTCATGTCTACAACCTCAGGCTGCAAGAAGTCTGGTGGGCATTACTACATACCTGGAGGACCCTGGGTTGTCCTGGTGCCCTACTAAACCAACCCAAGAGACCCTTGCTTTGGCTGAAAACACAGTCCTTTCCTTTTGATTCTTAGCATGTCAATTGGATTCAATTCACATGTGATGAGCAAACACTGCCTGGATGTGGAAGGACAGAGAAGGATGAGTTATAGACCTGCAGAAAAAAAGGGCATTTGCAAACCAAAGAGCATGTCACTTGTGCATTTGCCTGTTGCTTCATTAATCAGTATGTATTTGGGGACACGTAACAACCACCACACACTGTGCTGGAAATGAAGATACAGTGGAAACAAGACAGGGCAAGTCTTGTCCTCATGGAGCCTGTGGTCACATGGTGAAGACAGACACAAAGCAAACAATTCACAAATGACACCTGCTATGACAGAAAAGCAGGATGTAGAAAGAACATTCCTCAGCTTAGGCTAACTCCAGCATTTTGAGGCAGAAGAGGGCACCCCCCGACTCTCTTACCTGCAGCCCCTTCAGGTTTTCCCTGGAGCTGCCCTGGGGACATCTGCCCTGGTTTTCCTTCCACCTCCTCCCATCCTTTCCCTCACCTGCTCTGGGCAGGTGGGAGCCTGCAGGGCTGGGTTGTCGAGGTGGCTGCTGCCACCCTGGTTCCCCTGGAGCCATGGTGGCATCTCACGCTTCTCCAGTACTGCTGACATCAGCCTTGGCAGGCCTCGGAGAGCTGCTTTTGTCATCAGTGAGAGTAGAAGCTCAAAGTAAAGAAAGCTCACCTGCTACCCACTCCCCTTCCTAGCAAGGGCTGGCGGGCAGCGCTGGGAAATCAGGCAAGACCTGCCTTTCTGTTCTGGCCACCACCCCACCAGCTTGGTGCTCTGTGCTTATCAGCGCCAGCTCACCCTTCCTGACACACACACAGGAAGGTAGCGATCTGATAAAACGGGTTGCAACAAGGTGTCACTTAAAGTGGTGGCCCTCCCAGGAATATCTGTTGAAGCCTTTGCTTAGCTGCAGAGGAGTGAATTGCTAATTATACAGGCAAGTCAGGCAGGTGGGAAGATTTTATTTGGGTGGATCACAGGGGATCTTCCCATATTAGCAACAGTTTACTTCATTTAGGATGGTATTCTCCATAATCTCTGCCCTGATTTTATTGTTTTTCTAACTGTGTAGAATTTGTGGAAATGAAACATTTGCTTAAATGTGGGCGATTCTGAGCCCTCGTATTCATCAAACACCTTTATAATCAGGTGTTCCCTACGCCTGTTGAAAGGCCGTCTCCCTGTGACAGTGGACCCAGAGAGAGGGAAAGGTGGAGCTGTCACACTTGAGTGAACAACACTGACAAAGTCACAATTATGGGAACATAGTGTGTTGGTTTTCAACCTCTAGAATCTATCTATGATAAAAGAAGAAAGATTGAATTAAATGTTATCCACTATATGATATAAATGCAGAAGTACGCCTGGCAGAAGTTGGGGTAGGAGGGGATGTCTTGTGGAAAGACAGATAAGAGCCTTGACAAAGCCACTTCAGCACGAGAGGAGACTACTGAAAAGGGACCCAGCCAGAAATGAAGTGCGCATTAAGCAAGTCTGAAAAGTTACAGAGATAACCGATGGAATAACTGAGGACTTGTATTTGCTAAAAACAAGGGTATTGGGGAAAAAGCTGTGGGTTGGGTTAATGAGCTAAAAGCATCTTTCTTAGGCAAGAGTCATAGATATGTGAAGTTGAAAAATAAAAATTTAGCAGCAAATTACTTGGTGTTAGGGTGATGACCATCTAAAATCAGAAAAGTGTAAAACTGGTTGTCTCTGGAGAGGAGGAGTGAGGCAGGGAACTGGAGTGAGGCAGGGAGCTGTTGCTTCTCTCTATAATTCCTATTATATCATGTTTAAATTATGGAAAAGTTTTACTTTCATAAAATTCATGGGAAACACTTTTCCAATTTTTCCCTCCGTCTTTCCTTCCTCCTCCCTCCCTCCTTCCTTCCTTCCTTCCTTCCTTCCTTCCTTCCTCCCTTCCTTCCTTCCTTTCTTCCTTCCTTCCTGTCTTTCTTTCTTTCTCTCTCCCTCACCCCCCACCACCATTTCTTTCTTTTTCTAGAGACAGGGTCTCGCTCTGCTGCCTGGGCTGGAATGCAGTGGCATGATCATAGCTCACTGCAACCTCGAACTCCCAGGCTCATGTGATCCTCCTACCTCAGCTTCCCAAAGTGCTGGGATTATGGGTGTGAGCCACCGTACCCAGCCTCACATTTTTCATAATGGGCATATATGATAAAAGAATACATGGAAACCTTAATTGATTTTTTATTTAAGGTAAAGCAAAACGTAAAATTTATTATCTTTACCATTTTTACGTGTACAGTTCAGTGGCATTAAGTATATTCACGTTGTTGTGCAACAGAGCTCTAGAATTTTTTTGCTTGAGGCCAGGAGTCTGAGAACAGCCTGGCCAACATAGCAAGACCCCCATCTCTACAAAAAAATAAAAAAAAAATTAGTGCAGTGTGGTGCTGTGGCCCATAGTCCCAGTTACTTGGGAGGCTGAGGCAGGATGATTGTCTGAGCCTAAGAGGCTGAGGCTCCCCCATTCCACTTCCTGTCTGTGAGTTTGACTACTTTAGATCCCTCATATAGATGGAATCACACAGTATTTATTTTTGTGACTGGCTTATTTCACTTAGTGTAATGTCCTCAAGATTCCTCCATATTGTAGCATTGACAGGATTTTCTTCCTTTTTAAGGCTGAATAATATTCCATTGTATGCATATACCATATTTTCTTTATCCATTCAACCACCTATGGGCATTTGGGTTATTTCCACCTCTTGGTTATTCTGAAGAATGCTGCAAGCTGAATTTATTTTTTTAAAAAGGACATCACCGCCTCCACCCCACCCCATTCTGGGCCGGGCGTGGTGCAGTAGCTCACGCCTGTAATCCTAATACTCTGGGAGGCTGAGGCGGGAGGATCGCTTGAGATCAGGAGTTCAAGACCAGCCTGAGCAAGACCGAGACCCTGTCTCTACTATAAATAGAAAGAAATTAGCCAAACAACTAAAAAAAAAAAAAAAATTAGCCGGGCAAGGTGGCATGTGCCTGTAGTCCCAGCTACTTGGGAGGCTGAGGCAGGAGGATCACTTGAGCCCAGGAGTTTGAGGTTGCTATCAGCTAGGCTGATGCCACAGCACTCTAGCCCAGGCAAGAGAGTGAGACTCTGTCTCAAAAATAAAAAAAGGACATCCTCAAATAGATGTGGAACCTATAGTCAGAGAAGGTCCAGAACATGTGTTAGTCCCTCCTGAGCCAGGGCAAGCCTGGGCATGAACTCAGCTCTTGCCTTCACCATTCTGACAGCTGGGAGTTGGTCAAGGCCCTGCCTCTTGGGATGGTTGGCCCCTGTCAGCTGGAGGAACTGTGAGATAGGATCAGGGGAAGGTACACAGAAAGGAAACAATTTGGCATCAGCTTGGTAAACAGTCCCCTTTGTCATCCCTCATCCTCTGAAGTATATCCCACTGCTGGCTCTCCTAGCCCTGCCCACACCAGCCCAGTGGCTGTGAGCAGCTGGAATCTGAGTTCAATGGGAATAACCATCTTACTTTCCCACAAGCTCATTTGTGTCTTCTATTCTCGGGCCTATGCCTTGGTGTTAATTTGCAGGACTAGTTTAAGTTTCTCCTGGGTTATCAGGACCCATTCACCTAGTCCCTGACTGTCCAGATGGAGCAGATCCCTTTCTAGGCTGGAGGCTGTGGGTGGAGCCCAACATCACGCCTGCTGTCTAGCTTGGATGGTTTCCCACTGTGTTAGATGACAACTTATTCTTGGACAGGAAATTATTTAAGTTCAGCCTTTCCTCTGATGATCTGGGAGGCACTCAGTCAACACATGTATAACTGAAATCCTGCAGGGACCTCTCCATTAATGGACATGTGACCTGGGGTTCTTAGCCACAGCATGAGATACTTTCCATAGTGGAGGAAGAGTTTGGGATGTGGGGTCTCCAAAATCATGGGGGGAGGGTATTTCCTATGGGGCTGTGGGAAGGTGTGGAAGTTATTTCCTTCCTTACTGGACCATGGTTTGGGGGCCACCTGGTAGCCTCAGATGACCTTTTGTGAAGTCCTTTTCCGAGGCCGTTGCTCTCAGAGCCGAGTGACAGTTGCCAGAGATCAGGCAGCTGATGCCTGTGTCTAGGAAGGAGGTTGACACCAAGGTCTTCTGTATTTCCCATTCTCTACCACCTGCCTTTCCTGACGTGGATCACTGATTGGGATGTTGTGTTCTAATTTATCCTGCCTTTTTCCCTTCTAAGCCCTGGAGATAGGTGGAGGAAGGATGTTTGCTGAGGCTTAGTGTCTAATACATAGCCACTAGTATGGGGTTATTGAATTTTTAAACTAATTTCTATTAAATAAAATGAAAAATTTAGTTCCTCAGTTGCACTAGCCATGTTGCAAATGCTCTGTAGCCACATCTACATTGAGGATGTGGAACACGATACAATCATCGTCACAGAAAGTTCTGTAGGACATCACTGTCCTGATCGTCCTCTTTCTTTTCTGCTGATTCTGTTCCGGAGTAACTGGAAGCTGCTACTCCATTAGACTGGGGGTCCCAGAGCTCGCGGCCTACTGAAAATTCAAAAGCAGAGAATGAGCAGGGTAGAAATGCCTTCAGCCCGCACGCAGTATTCAGTCCACAGCAGCATTAGGCCCTGAAGTCTTGTCTTCCCGAGTGTGATACCCACAGTCTGCAAGCTGCCACCCAAGCCCTTTAGGTGAGTTCCGGCCTGCAGCAGCGGTTCTGTTCTGCTCACCTAAGCCATTTAATGGGTTTTCTGGGGTGTAAGGGTGTGCCAGCCTAACCTAGTCTTCTGGTGTTGATCCCTTTCCAGAAACACCGCGTCTGCTTGGATGCTTGTGCTGGTATCAACCCTGCTGCAGTGCCATAGGAAGTCCGTGCACAGGCTCTGCTGGCAATGCGCCATGCTTCCCTGTAAAAAGGGTCTGGCCACTGGGGGTGGGAGGAAGCAGGGACCTGCGTCTGTCTGGAAGTCTGCAACAGGAATGAGGTTTTCCAGAGTAACACTGCACAGCCTTGGCTTCTTCCTCAGTCCAGCCTGAAGTTGTCCTTTTAGTCTGTTGAGTCCACCCCATGACACCAGTTATTCCCCACGTGACAGCGACTGGGCTCCACCAGTGAATCTATTTTTCCTGCTTTGTCCAGGATCCTGAGAAGGAGCTGTGAAGAGGCCAGAGGGAAACTTCCTGTCTGCCTACTGGGGTTGCTAAGCTCAGAGAGTATGAGTGTAGGGTTGCCAGCAGCTGTCTTCCTTGCCTCGTGGGGACAGCCGGCCTGGAAAGTGGATCTCAGTAGAGTAGAAAAAGGGAGAGAAAAGAGAGCCGTGCAATATTATCAGAGCCCCTAGCAGCAGCTGCGCCTTCATACTTAGCAAACTAATGTCCTTCCACACCTGGACTTTCCAGTTATAAGAGACAGTTAATGCTCTTTTGGCTTAAGTTAGTTTGAGCTGAGTCTCTGTCACTTGCCACCCGAACAATCTTAACCAATAGAGTCATGAGGCCAGAAAATTTGGGGGAAGGAAGCCTCTGCTTGAAGACCATGTTAAGGTTTTTGCCAAGACACCTGTAAGGAATGAACAGGCTGAAATAACAAGCAAACTAGAGACCAACCTCGACCATAGATTTGCCTTGCTGACACTGTCTATGCTCCTGATACGTCCTGTCCTCTTCGGATCCCCAAATCCTCCCTGTCTCTCAAGACCCTGCTTAGAGCCCTCTTCCTCCAAAGCCTTCTCTGACCACCTCAGCCTGCAGTGAACTTTCTACCCTCTGCCTTCTGTGACCAATTTTAATTATCAAAGAATTGTGAACTGTCTTATAGGGTGTCTGATTTCATTGTCTAGGATGGCACTTTAAAGATTGCACTGTGTGCAGTTTGTCACCCTCTCCTACCAGGTCAAGATCAGAGATAGGATTTGATGCTTTTGTGTTCCTGGAAGGAGCCAGCTTACTGTCTGGGACAGAACAGACCTCAGCGAATGTTTGGGGTTTAGCAAACTGGTGGGAACATGATTTGAGGGTAGAAAACAGCTGGGATCTCACCTGTGAGATCTATTGGAGGCAAATGTTTTTGCCGCTCTCCTTGGTTAACAGATAAGCACTAGAATAAGTCCCAGGATGACAGTGGGCTGCATTCCTCTATTAAAACTCTCTGGTCTCTTACCAAAGAACTCTTCTTCATGTCAGGGTGTGAGGACGGAGGAAGGGGAGGAGTGGGAAGATGAGGAGCACCGGGGTGGGTCTGAGTACCCTCCTCTTCGGAGCTCTGGGGCTGGCTCCAGAGTGTCCTGGAGAAACTAGTGTCCTCATTCCACTGTCACTCCTCATTCTGGATCGGCTTGACACAGCTGGAGATGGCACTTGCCACCAGACCTGTGTCTGAATGGCATCGGCTAATTCCTTCCCCCAAACCTTAAAAAGCCCAGGATTTGCCAACATTAAAGCTGTTAAAAATAATTTAAAGGCTTTGTGAGTGATGAGATCTTTGATATAAGCACATGTCCTCATCCTCTGAAAGCAACACTATTTGAATATATGCATTCTGGGTCATTGTTAAAAAAGAGGGATTCTGTCTCCTCTGTTTAGGTGTGATAATAGTCACACCTGAGGGTTTAGAAAATATGGCATAGTTAGGCCCTCCACTGTTCTCTAATTGTTTTCTGGCTCTTCTTTTTGATTTGGTTATACATTTTCCACCTGGGGTGATACCGTGTCTTATACATGTCTTATACCTCTCCCAGCAACCAGAACACTCAATAAGTGACTACTGGATGGATGGATGGATGGATAAATATGCAGTAGATACCTACCTAGACAAACAAAAACCCCTATCATTTATTAAGCATTTACTATATCCCCGGCATGAGCTAAGTACTTTACTGATATTATCTCATTCTTAGAGATGTATATGTGTGAAAATTACATGGGGAAAAAATTATATTAGGTGACTTCTAGGGCCTCTCAGCTACACGATGCTCTGACTTGATGCAGCATCAGGGAAACAAGGGTATTGAGGTGGGGCTTGGGAACCCGACACTTAGAAGCAGAAATAAAAATAATATTATTAGCTACCTCTTTCTGTGAGCTAGGAACTGTGCTAAGTACCTTAAAAATATCTCATTTATTCCTGAACAAAAGTCCTGTATGATAGGTACTACTAACCCCATTTTCAGAAGAGGAAAGCCAGATGCAGAGAGGTCACAGGGCTAGCCTAAAAAGCAGAGCTCGCATCCAGGTCTGCTGACTCCGAAGTCTGTGCTCTTAACCACCACACTTCCAAAGAGACCGCAAAGCCCTCCTACCTGAGAAGGTGCATTTCCACTTGGGGGAGGGAGGAAGGGGGGGCTGGGCATTGCCATAGGAACAGCAAGGGTTGCACACAGGGAAGCTGGGGCTGAGGGAGGTTCTGGAGACAATTCCAGGGCATCTGGCCTCTCCAAACCTGCAGGAGTCTCTGAGCCCAGCAGGAAGCCAACTCCCTGCCCCATTCTGTAGCACTTGGTAAACCTCAGCTTAGCCCCCCAGAAGGGTAGGACAGGATGTTCTCTGAGTTCTAGCAGCAGGACTATTAGGTGGCAGAGCTGCGATTAGGGCTTAAAAGTCTGTGGTTACCAGGCACAGGCCCTGCTTCACCTTTTATAGCCATTTAGCTTGAGAAGTTGGAAGAATTCAGGGACTTTTGCTTTCCCCCCTCCCCTTCATCAGCTTTATGACCCGGAACACATTCTTTCTACTTTCTGTCACTCATTTACCAGTCCTTAAAATGAATGTGCAATTCACTGGAAGGCTTTCTGGTGGAGTTTTAAGGAAATTCAGGCCTGATTGGTTGGACAGAGAGGAATGGGAGGTTTGATTTGCTTAAGTTGCTCCCACCTCCTCTGCTCTGGTCTAGCAGCTGGCTCCTTGAGGGCTCGAAAAGGACATTGTGGTGGTAGGATGGTGGATAAGAGCAGAGGTTTAGCCTGCAGAGGGGCCTGGGTTCATGCCCTGGCTCTGCCATTAAGAACCACATGGCTTGAGACATGTGTCTTGACCTCTCCCAGCCTTGATATTCTCATCTGTGAAATGGGAGAGAACTATTACCTGTCTCGAAGGACTGTTGTGAAGATGGGATGAGAATGCTAATGAAGTACCCAGCACTGTTCCTGGCACGCTGTTATCCCCTAATCTCCTGGGATATTGGTATCTGAATGAGGGGTTATGAAGCCAGGCTTCTCTCCCAGACAAACTTGGAGGTGAAGGACAAAGAGAGCTTGCTGTAGCTGAAAGATTCAATTTGGGGTTTCTTAAGATGGTAGGATCTAAGACTTGCAGGATTGGAAGAGATCTTGTAAATCCTCAGAGATTGAGAGGATGATGGCAGCTTTGTTGCAGAAGCATGGAAAAGGTAGTGGGCCAGCGTGGCTTCCACAAAGTACCACTCATAAAGGAATTTGAGGTTTTGATGGGAGCACCTGGCAGCCAAGAATAGGATGGGACTGTGTGAGGTCTGTGAGCCTAGTCACTGCTTGAGTGGAAGAACAAAGTCATCCCATCCTCCCTTAGACTAATTTCTCATCGTTCCAGGAGTTGCTGGTGGTGACAGGAAACTCCATGGAATCGGTCCCAGTTGCCCTAATCTGCTAATCACCAACCCATGCTTCCTGTATGGTCTGGCACAGAAACCAAAGGAAGGGTATGCAGATCTGCAGGGCACGGCTGCTCTGTCCTCTCTGGGTAAGATAGAGAAGCCAGGGCTGAGAACTCACAGGCTCCTTCTAAGAGGAAAACATCAACAACCAAAATTACAGTCAGGAAGAACTGCCTCATCTGCAAGTAACTGAGCAATTACCTGCTAATTAAGCTCTCAGTTTGTTTTCTGAGGCTTACAGTATAGCACTTGGTAGATGTGCCCCGCCCTGCTTGTCACCAAGGTGTTGAAGATTAAGCGTTTCACATGAATCAAGGTGGAACTCTTCCATCTGATTAAATTAATAGCCTGCTTTATTCCTACAATACGAGGCTTTAAAATGCCTCTTTTTTCTTTGGAGAACTGAGAGGGTCTGCAGGGTTTTTATTTTGAGTCCTTTGTATTTCGCCCACCTATTATGAATGCAGATTCCTGGAGTCTGCATCAGTCCTGAGTCAGAAACTTTTCACATGATTCTTATGAACACCCAGGTCTGAAAACCTCAGGTAGAGGTGCAAAGTCTTCTGGGGATATTAATAACACTTATCAGTGAAGTATACAGACAGATCAAAATGCCATTTCAGCCAACCCCAGAAAATCTTTTAGTCTAGCACTAAACAGGGTAAAGCTTGACTGTTGCTTCTTTACACCTCATCTATCTATAGGTGGAGATGCAAATAGAAAAACAGCCCAAAGGCCAGCAGCCAAAGAAACAGCATGCTCCTGTATAAATCAACCCTCAGATCATCCCAGGCCGGTGTCTCGGTGTCTCCGTGCCAACTCTCTGGTCTCAGGTGTTGTAAGTGCTGACTACAGCCTGTTTATCTACTGATAACGAAGGTGAACATAAGTGATCTCCAGAAGTGGTTCACACGGGGCTCCTGGGTTCTTGAAAAACCACAAGTGATTGGCAAATGCTTCTGTTGCAGACATAAACTCAAACAAACAGCTCATTTCCTTCAAGAAATGGAAGTAGCTGCAAGCTGAACATAGGGAAGGAGGGGAGAAGTCTTCTTCCTTTCCCCATAGCTTCTTCCCCTTCCTGATGTCAGATTTTTCTGACACTAACAAGTCCAGACTAGGGAAAAGAAGCAATTAATAAAAAACTTCAAGAAGTGGACCCTTTTCCCTCAGAGGCCATGGCCCTCTCAGAGTTAGTTACAAATCTTTTTTTTTTTTTTTTTTTTTTTCAGGAAGGCTGTGGCCACAAGGCTCTGAATCAAAGTCTTCTAAGGCCCTGCTTTACAACGATTCTCAAGCTCCATGCAGTGTGCTCTGGTGGAACACAGAGAGGTGGGTCCTGCCCACTGAAGATTCCATAGGATTCTGATAGACTGTGATGACTCTGGAACAGGGGGTAGTGGCTCACACTTTTTAAAAAAATAACACCTTTATTGAGATATCTTTCACATACCATACAATCCACCCATTTAGAGTGTACAATTCAATGGTTTTTAGTATATTCAGAGTTGTGCAACCATCGCAATATTTTAGAACACTCCTAAATATTTGTATCATTCCTAAAAAAAAATTTCAAACCTGTTAGCAGTCACTCATTTCCTCCAACCTTCCCCAACCCCCACACCAGCCACAGGCAACCAACCACTAATCTACTATCTGTCTAGGTTTGCCTGTTCTGGACAGTTCATATAAGTGGAATTATACAATATTTGGTTCTCTGTGACTGGCTTCTTTCACTTAGCATATTTTTAAGTTCATCTAGGAGTCAATACTTCATTCTCTTTTATGGCTGAATAATATTCATTTGTACAGATATGCCACATTTTGTTTATTCTTGAGTTGAACATTTAGGTTGTTTCTACTTTTTGACTATTGTGAATAATACTGCTATGAACATTTGCGTACAAGTTTTTTGGGTGGAAATGTGTTTTCATTTCTCCTGGGCATAGACCTAGGAGTGGAATTGTGGAGTCATATAGTAAATCTATGTTTAATCTTTTGAGAAATTGCCACACTGTTTTCCAGAAGAGCTGCACCATTTTGCTAGTCTTCCACCAGCAGTGCAAGAAGGTTTCAATTTCTCCACATCCTGGCCAACATTTATTATTGTGTGGTTTTGATTATAGGTATCTTAGTGGGTATGAAATGGTATTTCATTATATTTTTATTTGCATTTCCCTGATAGCTAATGATGTTGGGCATCTTTTCATGTACTTATTGGTCATTTGTATATCTTTTTTGGAGAAATGTCTATTCAGATCCCTTGCCTATTTTAAAATTGGGTCATCTTTTTGTTATTGAATTGTAGGATTTCTTTATTCCAGTAAGTTCCTTATTAGGTATGAGATTTGCAAAAATTTTCTTCCATTCTTTGGGTTGTCTTTTCACTTACTTGATGTCCTTAAATGCACAAAAGTTTTAAATTTTGATGATGAAGTCCAATTTGTCCATTTTTTCTTTTATCACATCTCACATTTTGAATTCTAAGTTGCTAAAATGCAGCTTAGAACTCTAGAACAGGGGTCCCCGACCTATGGTGAGTTGTATAATAATTTCATTATATATTACCATGTAACAGTACAAATAAAGTGCACAATAAACGTAACACACTTGGATTATCCCAAAACCATCCCCCGTCCACGGAAAAATTGTCTTCCATGGAAACGGTTCCTGGTGCCAAAAAGGTTGGGGAGGAACTCAGAGCTTGGTGGGGCTTTTCACATCCCCTTAGAGGGGGATTTTGAGGTTTCATTTCTCCTTTCATTCCAGCCAGCAGCCTCCCTCTCTGAGCCAGGAGCACAGAGCCCGAGGGCACCTTCACTGGGTTCACATCCCCTCCCTCTCCTGAGGTCTATCACAATAGAGCAGCTGAAATGACAGTCTGGAAATGTCCTTTGTTGTGAAAACTCAATGGCCTTTGTCTCTGGGATTTGAAATGTTCACGCAAGTGTTGGCAGCCAAGGGTCGGGAAGGAGGGGAAGAGATGGGGCAGTAAACCCTTCCACTGATTTCCATAGTGAGTCATCTCAACTGTTTGTCTTGGTTTTCCCACCCATAAAACGGGGAGAATACCTCCATCTCCCTGTCTCTGGGGGGGTACTGTGAAGATGAATTAATCTGTATTTGTCAGAACACTTTGAGATTGTGGATTAAAGGCATCATTGAGACATAAGGTATTATTATATTAATAATGAATGATTTAATAGCAGGGCGAGGCCACTGAAGCAAGAATTGGTAGGAAGGAGACAGGCTTTGAGCTGTGGGGGCGCTGCAGCCTGGAGCTCCCGAGGCCCAACAAAGATTTTTATTCTTGGAGTTGAGACTGTGGGATTTCTTACATACTCTTCCCGCTGTTTCATCTGAATTCAGCATTGCTTTATTGAGTGCTTCCTATATGACTTCTGCAACAGGAAGATTACAATCTTTTTAGGAAACAGGCAATGTAAATTAAAACAATCAGAAACAATGCAAGATGTTACAATCAAGTGCTGAATTGTCAGAAAGAAAGCAGAAGAGGTGGTGGTTGAGTAGAGTTCCCCGTTATGACTCCCAGATCTACCACCCACTAGCTGTGTGACCTTGCCTCAGTTTCTTTTTCTGTAACTGCAATTGTTCTTGTAAAGCACTTAGAATAATTGCTAATATAGTAAGCATCAAATGTGGACCTATCTGGGCTCTTGTCAGGCTCTGCTTTTGCCTGTTATGCAAACTTGGCCGGGTTGTTCTATCTCCCTGAGCCTCAGTACTCATCTGTAAAATGGGATAAGGATACCTCCTACCTCACAAGGTGGCTGTGAGGACACAATGTTTGCAAAGAATGTAGCACAGGCACTATGAGGCGCCCTGGCTGAGGAGTGAGGGGTGCGCTCGTAAGTAGCTTAGTTAAGCCAGGGAGCGTCTTTGGAAGCTGCAATTTGAGGTGGACAGGAAGGGACCGGTAGGATTCAGGAGATCAGAGAAAAAAAGCAGAAACAAAAAAAGGTGGAAGCCTGAGAATGGAAGGCCAGAAGGGTCTGGGGCTTCTCACTTTTCCCTGCAGCTCCAAGCCTGGAGGGCTGCGTACAGTGGAGCCGCAGGGGAAGTTTATCTCCCACTCCCCTGACCTTCTGCAATCTCGGCTGTCACCTACGAGGTCCGCGAGTCTGGGGCCCCGCAAGCATAGAACAGACCCTCCCTCCCTGAGGAATGTGGGCCCGGCTGTCTGGGCCCGCCAGGCCCAGCGCCTACCGCTTCCTCCGCAGCCAGGAGCTAGGACGTCTGACTGTCTTCACCCGCCCCCTCCGCCAGGATCCAGTTACAAAGTCACCTGAAAGCCATTTCCTCTCGCGTCCGCCCCGCCCCGCCCCTCCCTGTAAATCACCTGGAGCTCGCATTTATCCCGAGCAGCATTTTTTTTGGGGGGGGAGGGTGGGGTTGTTTTTAAGGAGACCTCTATTAACTGTTTATACCCGGATATATCCAGTGGTTCTGATACCAGTGTCCCATTTCTCCTCCCAAGGAACTGGTGATCGCGCCTAACCTGGGAGACTTGTTCCTCTTCCGGAGTCCCACCCTGGGCTTCTTTCCTCCAAGCTAGTGTTGAGACAGCATCTTTTTTTCAGGATCTTTACTGATGAAGTGTTAAAGGGTTTTTAGATTAATGCTCTTGCTCAAAATCCAACGTGTCTGTATTGAATGTCCCTGACTCCCGATTTCCAGGTGTGTACCTTTCCAGGCGCACATGACCACATACAATGAGCGTTCTCTGTCTTTGTTTTACAAAAATGGGGTCCTCTATCATCCAGGTCTGCATTTTGCTTTTCCCGCCTAACAGTGCCTTGTGGAGCTCGCTCCAAATTATCGCCTTCTTTCCGGTCAGCTTCCTAGAGGCTCGGATATACATGTGTAAAGGGTCACGGGGACCGAGTTACGGTGAAGAATTCAAGATGGGCCTTTCTGATTCAGAAAAGCCGAGGTGAGCTGCTCTGGTAGGATCAGCACCTCCAAATCCGATCTCAAGTGGCTCCCTTGAGAAAAGCCCCCTTTGCTGGACCTGATATTCCCTGTCCGTACAATGGGGATGCTTTGGCTGTCCAGTGCCCTCTCGGCAGTGATAGAAGTCCTGTGACACCACGGTGACCCCACCACGTGCGTCTCGGTATCTTATTTTTTCTAACAGCTACCGTTCTTGCAACGTCTCGGTATCTTAGAGCATCTAGGCTGCCCGGGAGGGGCCGGCGGCTGGCAGGACCGGCACTGCCCGGGCGCGCACTCGCCCCACCTGCGGGCGTTAATCATTAGCCGCACCGGAGCCCCGCAGCCCGCCGCAGCCTTTACCCCGGCTCGCGCTAGCAGCGCCGAGAAGGTTCCCCCGGCCCCCGCGGCTCCGCCAATTGCTGGACTGCAGCCGCGGGCCCGAGTCTCCACCCACTGGAAAAATTCCTGGTCCGCCCCTCCCTCGCTCCCTCCCTCCCGCTGCAGCTCCGGCTCGGCCCCGACTTCCTGCCGGGCGCTGGGAAGCCGCGCGCGGGCTGGGGTCCCCGGGGGCCGCGCTCGCAGCTGGCCGCGTCCGGGACGGCCCGGGGGCTGGCAGTGGGCGGGAGCGGCCGGCAGCCTCGGCCCCTTCCGAGAGCGACTTTCAAACTCGCGCCCGCGTCGCGGCGGCACCTGGGCAGCCCCACGCGCTGTGCGTGTCCGGAGCCCGCGGCGGCGACTGCTCGGTGAGTGTCCCTTGATTCTTCCCTCTCCCCTCGCCTGTGTGCAGCCGGCGAAGTGGCAGTGCCCGGAGTCACGCTGGGGCCCCCGCCCTCTTGGGGCCCTAGTGCCAGCCCCCTGCTTGGTGAGGACCGGGGCGACCTAGGACGCCTGGGGCTGTGTTGGCTCCTTCCTGGACGACCCCTCCCCGCATAGGGCGAGGGAGCTGGAGGGTCGTGCGAGGAGACATTTTCTGTCCTTTTTGTCCCCACCCGGGAAACAAAAGGGGCGAAAGCGCCTGGTGCCTCTGAAGAGCCTCAGTTTGAAATTCAGGAAGCCCGCGAGGCTGCGCGCGGTCCTTGTCCAGAGCTGTGGGCCCGGGCAGGGTGGACCCGTCTGCGTAAGGACGAGCCTCTGCTTCAGCGGGCCCAAGAGCCCAAGGCAGCCTGTTCCGGGTTGGTTCCCCACGGTGCTCGCTGTTGGGAATCTCAGCTACCTGTACGAGAGGGATTAGAGTGGGTGCCAGAAACAGGGAGCAGAAAGCACAGAGGCCACTGGCTGCCTTGACCTCGCGCACTCCTGAAATCGGTGTGGTTATTTGCACCCCACTCTTAGCCCTTTGGTTTGGAAAGCCAGGATAAGGCGTGTAAGCTTAAATTTTCAAGAAGTTGTCAGGGTAGCTACTTTTACTCCTTGGGGCTATTTTTGAAAACAAAAGGAAGAATGTAGTGGGAAATGGAACGGTTGGAGGCTGGAGAGGTGTGGCTTGCGGGGTGCAGTGTTACGGGCCGCCTGAGAGTTTCACCCTCGAGGTCACTCGCTAAGCTGCTGGCAGACGTAGGGGCTTGTCTGGGGCCCCCATCGGGCAACCCAGACTGCATCCATCACCTTATAGGGAACCCTCGACTGGGGGTTCCCAGGGTCTCCCCAGCCTGTGCCTTTGCACGCAGCCCAATCACGTGGCCCTGGCTCAAGAAATAATAAGCAGGGAGAGTGATGACAGTCCCCAGAGGGGGAGGGGCTCCCCGCCGAGCATATCAGCTGCTTCGCCTTCTGGAAAGTGCCTTTCACGCCCCTCATTTGCTGGACCAGGGGTAAGGTCCTGAGTGACTGAATCCCAGCTGTCCCCAGGAGGAAACCTAGGGAGTAAGAATCAAAAGAAAGTGTACACTTTCTATTATTCACCCTCTGTGGTTCTGGGCTTACCCCCTGTCTGGGGCGGCCTCTGCTCCCCTTTGGACGCCAGCTGTTAACAGTCCTGCTGCCTCCTTCCACCCCCTCCTAGAAGGTTGGACCACTCTTTGGCTCCCTGGGTGTCTTGCCCTAGGGATGGGGCTGGGCACTAGGGAAGAGGTAACCCTGAGGCTAAGTCCTAGTTGCTGGGGGAGTGATCTGTTTAAGAGCTGCTTCCGGGCCTTTCTACTGTCTTTTATTAGAGGTGCATAAGAGGGAGAGTGAAATGAGCACTGGACTGGGAGTCCAGCACAGGTGTTTTATCCTGAGTTTGAATCAGTTTAGCCTGAGTTTTAATCCTGGCTCTATTGCATAGCATGGAAGCTTGATTGAGTGGCTTGGGCTGAAGGTCCCTTAGATTAGCCTGCCCCATTTACAAGTGAAGGCAGCAGAGCCCAGAGAGGCAGGGTGATTCAGCCTGGGTCCCTACTGGCTCAGATTTCCTCACTGTTCCAACATGAACTGGCCAGTTCACTTATCTTTTCTGACTCAGTTTCCACATGAATAAAGGGGGTTACTTACTTGCTTGCTCTTCCGTGTTAAGGATCAAAGGAAGCCTTGGATGTGGAAAGTATTCCACAAACTCCTGTACAAAATAAAGTGCTCGTGGTAGCTGGGCCGTAATGAGGGTGGGTAGGGGGGGTCCCCCGAAGGCTTTACCATTTACTGCATATGTCCCATGTGTGCCACAAGGATATGGTAGATACCAGGAGCCACTGGGGGAAGTTTATACCTCTGGCCTATAGTAACTCAGCCCCAGAGTAAACATTTGCCTTATCAAATCCACAGCTATCCCAGGGTCACTGTTTACACCAGAGGAGGCCAAAGGCCATGGTCTGAGGGATGAAAGGGCTTGAGGGGGAAAGGGTCTGTGTTGCAGATGTAAGACTCGCCTCCCCGCTACTTCTACCTGCTCTCAGCATCTGTTGAAGGCTCTGGCCCCAAGCCTGGGGGGCTGTCACAAGTCCAGGCTAGGCCCTGGCCTTGGAGGGTTAAGTGTGAAGCCATCTAGCTATTCTCTGTTGTGTTGGCGGTTGAGGGGACTCTGGGCACTGGGAGGGGCTATCTTCAGCTCCTCATCTGCACCCCTCCCCCATCCTAGGCTGTCTCTCTGGCCTGGGCCACTGCTGTCCCGCCTTTCTGGCCAGCTGCACATCCACAGGCCTTTGTTCCAGAGCTGCAAGCCCGCCCTACTCCACCCTCCCTCCCCAGCAGAAGCCCTGTGCCTAGGGCCCTGGCAGCTGGAAATCACTACTGCCGGCAGGAAGGTTCTACTTGGATCCCTCAGGAGACCTGGCAGACCCTCATTTCCTTTTATCAGGCTTTTTCTCTGGCCCCCAACTCACCTCTGGCCAGATTCCCATACTGTTTTCTCATCTTTCCTTCCTTCCCCTGAATAGATGGATCATCCTCTTTTTCTTCCTACACTTATGCCTCTAGTTCTATTTTAAAGTACCACATTCATTCACTTAATGATTGTTTATTTAGCACCTACTATATATGAATGCTAGATGCAGGGACACAGCAGTGAGCAAAATAGACAACAATCATTGACCTCATGGAGCTGACTTCTAGTGGGGGAAGCTGGTAATAAACAAGATAGAAAATTGAAATAGCATGTTAGTGATAAGCGAAAGAAAATATATGATAGGGAAGGTATGACATGAATTGTCATGGAAGGGGTGAGATGACAGTTTGGCTAGGGTGGCTAGGGAGGCTTCCTGGAGGAAGGCACTTTTGAGGTAATGCCTAAAGGAGTTGTTTCCCTTCATCGCTGATTTCCCTTCCGTGAAACCCCGTTCAGCATCCCACTGTGGCATTTAGGAGCAGGATCTGGAGTTGGGCATGATCCTGGCTTCAAATCCTGGCTTGACAACTTACTAGCCCTGTGGCCTTTGACTTGACACTAAACTCTTTGAGCCTGAGTTTCTCACCTGTAAAACGGTTAGTCATCCTACCTACCACATGTGGCGTTGTGAGAATGAACAATGAGATGACCTATGTTGAATGTTTAGCAAGGCCTGTGGAGGTGTTCTCCAACCAGATTCTGCAGGAGTGGCATGAGTTTCTGAATGCCTGCTAAGGACTCCAAGTGAAAAGTTTTTCATTTTAAGTAGTAGGCAGGAGGGGGAATTAAAGGGCCATGAAAATACAAAACCCTAGTGAAAAGTTTCTAGTTAGTGAGCCTTTCCTGCTCTACCCTAGATTGCAGATGGCTGAGGATGCAGGATTCTCAGGTGTGTGGTTGGTGGGATAGGGTGACCTGGGCAGTCCTGACCCTCCCTTGCTCTGGAATTCCCCTTGCTTCCAGCCTGCCGGGATGAATCACCTTGTCCCTGGCCTCTCCACTCTGCCTCTCAGCTGGGAAGGCTGTCTGCTCCTCTCCCACCTTCCTGCAGATAAGTTATGTTGCAGGGTGGGGAAAGTGAGGGAGAGGGGCAGATGGTGGGTGGAACTTCCCATTTTGAGAAAGCCCAGAAAGGAGACTGCTAGGACTTTCAATAAGGACTCACGACATGGACTAGGATTTAATGTAACAGAATGACAGACACAATGAGAGCTTAGGGTCAGGCCTGCCCAGCACCAAGCTGCTTCCACCCAGCTGATCTGATGAGCCTCTTCCCCTCTCAGCTGGAACCACAGGCCTCAAAGGGAGGGGTGTAATCTAAAATACTGCTGTCAAAGTTTGCGGTGAGCGGTTTCCTGGGGGCCCTGCCCTAGCTCCGGAAGAGAGGGATGGGTGGTGGAGGGTGAGGCCCAGGGAAGTGGTCATCAGCCAGAATCCCCCCAGCCCCCACCTTCTGCTGCCTCACTGGGCAGCCAGGCAGGCCCCGTGATGAAGGAACTTTCTGGGCCTGCCAGTTGGTGCTTGGGTAAAGCTAGATACAATCTGGCCTAGGGGAAGTTGTGAAGAGGACCCTAAACAGCCAGCCCCAGGCATGTTTTTGATGTTGGGTGACATTAGGAGAAAGAAAACAGGCAGGGTCGACTAACCTGTGGACCTGCAGGGGGCCCACCTGGAGACGCGGGTAGCCCTTCTGGATGTCAGCTGCTGGGATAATGATTGGGTCCCTTTTATTTTGGATAGAAGCTCCTTCGCTGGGGGCAGGAACTGGGCGTGACTCATCTTTGTTCCCACATAGCCTCCAGGACTGTCAAAGTGTGATCCACAGGGCGTGATGGGCTTGTGCTGGGTCTCACCCTGACAGTAATCTGGGGTTGGTGGTCATCCCCTTCAGTTTTTCTTCCATGGGATTAGGGAGAGAAGGCAGTGGTAGGGTGAAATCCAGCCTGGGTGCACTGTTGCCATCTGGGAATGCAAGGCTGAAGGGAGAACCGGGCTTTGTAAGGTTTTCTCGGCTGGCCTTTGGGGAGGGAGCCATGATTTGAGCTCAAGGAATGGGTTTTTAAGGACTCTCGAACACCCACCCTGAACAAGGTGCTAGTGGACACAGTGGTGGCTGTGCACGAACCTTGTGTGAAACACAGTTTGAGCCTCCCAGGAGTTGCACTGATTATTGCTAGAGTCTGAGATGAGAACGGAAGGGAGAGATGCAAGAGGAGTGAAGTCTTTTGACCTTGGTAACTGGATCCTAAGAGGAGTTAGGGGTTCTGCAGGTACTGGAAGCTCTTAAAACTCATCTCCCTTACTCCCCAGTGAGACTGTGTGTGTGCTCTTGAGCAACAGACAGCAAGTATTTATTGAAAGGAAAAGGGAACCAGTATTTGTGAAGCCTCTATTCATCCAGCTCATTGCTACATCCCCAGCGTCTGTTGTGGAGTAGGATTCCAATAAATATTCGTCCAATAAGTAAAACCCTATTGTGTGATGAAACCTTAGGAATTCAAGAAATTTTCACACTCTTTACAAATGTTTTATTCTTGTGTGAGAATGTCCAGGACATAGGATTCTAAGAAGGTCCCTGTGGTCAGCTATGCTGACAGTGAGGGAGGAAGCCCTGTATTCCTGCAGCCTGCAAAGTGTAAGGGTATCTGGAGTCATTGGGACCGTCTTCTAAGGCATGCGAGTTCAACCCAAAGTGGACAGCAAGGTGTGCTTAGAGCTTCGGGTAGAGTTCCTTCTGTAATTTGCTCCATTATATCCCGTAACACTTCTCTCCTAAAATCCTCTTCCAGAACTCAGCCACCCAGCAGCTTTGCTTATTTGCATATAGCCTAGAAGGTCAAGGACTCAAGTTCCTACATGTTTTTCATACCAGCCTCCTCAGACCCTGTTTAACTTTTGTACATTAGCTGTGTCATCCTATTTCCAAGCCCGTAAGAAGCAGAAAATGAAAGAGGATAAAGGAACCAGCATAGAGGGAAAAATGACCACAGTGCAGAGTTGGCAAGAAGAGCAGATTGAGATCAAAATGCCGGGAAAAGCCAGCGCTAGCAGAAGAGCTGGGGCCATTCTTTGTTAGGGGAAATGGCTTGGCACACCTTGGACCTCTGGGGATCATCAGTTTGATAATTGATGCTTGGCTGGTAATTGTGACCCTGAGTCATCAAGAAAAGTTTAAATTACATTCCCTTGACTCTGCTTAGGAAGGTAGGGAAGTGTGCAACAGATTGTTAAAAGATTCCTGGTCAGATTGGTTAAAATTTTAAGTGTTGATGCTTAGGTAATAATATCACTAATCCTTTCAACAAGGCAAAATAAGTGGCGTTACACCTCCGCCCCCCAGATAAGGAAACCGAGTCCCCACAAGGTTGGGTAATTTGTCTAGGATCATTCAGCTGATACTAGACAGGGATGATTTGAAGTGCATTCTCTTAGCTCTAGGCCGGATTGTTTCAAAACTTTGCACACTCTTGACAATGTGGCTTTTTGGACAGCTCCCTGTCCACAGGGGGTCCAGCTGGCCCAGGTTGGACTGTGTTACAGTAGAGCTGTGGGATGGGCCCAATCCTAGTTCAGCTCCACCCAAGCAGATTGCCAGTTACCCCAGTTGAAACAAGAGTGCTTTCAATGCATTTGCATTTTAAGCACCTACCTGGGTGCCACATAGCACTTTCTGAGGCTGGAAAATGACAGGGAGGAGTTGCGATTTCAAAAATCCCAGGCCTCCTTCCATGAGGAGCTTTGTTCCTTTGTTTGGGTCTGGATGCTGCCCAAAGATGCTGTGCTGTGCTGTGTAGTCTTGGTTGTTCCAGCTGGTCTGCAGGGTGGCTGGGCCTGTCCCTGCGCAGAAACCCCTACCCCATGTTTCAACCTTGCAGATCTGGCAAATGTTAATTTTATCATACTTCTCGTTTTTTATAGAGATAAATGTGACAGTGCAACTGAAGCTTCCTTTTTATTTTCCCCCAGTCCTTTTCTCTTCCCTACTTTCCTAGAAGTAACATCTCCTGAACATAGTGCTTATCATTCCTGTGCATGTTTTTATCCTTTTAAGGGTTATCTATAAGTAATTTATAGTATTGTGTCATTTTATTTTATTTTGAGATGGGGTCTTACTGTGTTGCCCAGGTGAACTCCTGGACTCAAAGCCTCCCAAGTAGCTGGGGTTACAGGCGCTTGCCACTGGGCCTGGCTTATCATGTTTTATTTACTTATTTATTTATTTATTTTGAGACAAGATCTCACTCTGTTGCCCCAGGTGGAGTGCAGGGGTGTCATCACAGCTCACTGCAACCTCAAACACCTGGGCTGAAGTGATCCTCCTGCCTCAGCCACCTGAGTAGCTGGGACTACAGCTACTCCACCACCATGCACAGCTAATTTTTCTATTTTTTGTGGTGACGTGATCCCAATGTGTTGCTCAGGCTGGTCTCCATGTTACTTTACTTTTAACATATGTAGTATCGTGTTGAAGGTGTTTTTCCTGGACTTGAATTTTCTTTAATTAACATTGGTTTCTAAATTTATTCATGTTGATATATTTAAATATAGTTTATTCATTTTAACTGCTATATGGTATGTATTATATAACTATGTACATCCCAGTTCCCTTATTGATGGACACTTAGGTGGTTCCCATTTTCTCACCACTATAAATAATACTGTATTGAACATCCATGTGCTGGGTCTTTAGTGTGTAGGCCAGCAGCGGGATCACTGGGTCATAAAGTGTGCTTTTCAAGGGACTGCCAAATAATGCCCAAGTGATTTGTTGTAATTAATTTACTCTTACCAGAAATATGAGAGCTCTTACTTCACTAATATTTGGATTGTCTCCTGTAATCAGGTGGATATGAAATGGTATTTTAAAATTATTTTAAAGCAGGGGGTAGGGGGGAAAAATAAAATTATTTTAAAAATTGGTTTTGAAGATTACCACTCACATTATGAGCAGGGTTGAGTATTTTTCATGTTTATTGGCCAATTGTGTTTACTATTCTTAGTCTTTGTCCTTTACATGAAAAAATTTTTTAAACCAGGTAATAATACATCCATATAATTCAAACTCTCAAAAAGGAACACAGTGAAAAGTCTCCCAGTATTGTCCCCAGCTACCCCAGCCCCCTACCCTGAGACATGTTAGAATTCTTCTGTACTTTCTCAGACATAATTCTAGTCTTTATGCATTCTTAATTGCCATTGTCTTTTTCTTGTTGATTTGTAGGAGTTAAAAAAAAATGTGTATATATGTGTTAAATAACTAATCTTTTGTAGGTTATATGCATTATATATAGCTGTCTTAAGTTTATTATAATCATGTTAGTTTTCATGGGGAAGTTTTATTTTTAATGTTGTCAGATTTACCAATCTTTTGTTTGTACTTTTTTTTTTGAGGCAGAGTCTCACTCTGTTGCCCCGGCTAGAGTGAGTGCCGTGGCTTCAGCCCAGCTCGAAGCAACCTCAAACTCTTGGGCTCAAGCGATCCTCCTGGCTCAGCCTCCCGAGTAGCTGGGACTACAGGCATGTGCCACCATGCCTGGCTAATTTTTTCTATATATTTTTAGTTGGCCAATTAATTTCTTTCTATTTTTTAGTAGACACGGGGTCTTGCTCTTGCTCAGGCTGGTTTTGAACTCCTGACCTTGAGCGATCCGCCCGCCTTGGCCTCCCAGAGTGCTAGGATTACAGGCGTGAGTCACTGCGCCTGGCCTGTTTGTACTTTTTGTGTCTTGTTCAAGAAATCCTTTCCTTCTATGATTTATAAATATATTTTAAATATATTTTCTTCTACATTTAAGTTTTGTTTCCCACACTTACATTTTAAATTCATCTGGATTGCATTTTTTTTTTATATGACATTGGTTCTCAAGCCTGACTATACATTAAAGCCTCATGAGGAGTTTTAAAAAACGTACTGATGCCTGAGTCTCTCTCCAGATTGGACCAATAAAATACAAATATCTTGGGGTGGCCCAGGAATGATTATAAAATGGCCCCAGGTGACTTTTATGTATACCTATGGTTGAAAACCACTCAACCATGTAAGATGGAACTGATTTTATTTTTTTCAGAGGAATAGCCAATTTTTCCAGCACTGGTTATTCAATAGTCTATACTTTTCCTGCCGACTTGTTCTTTTTAATGATATATTTTCTCTCTATATATATTTTTTAATTTATGGCTTTATTAAGATATATTTCACGTATCTTAAAATTCACCTATATAAGTGTATAGTTCATTCATTGGTTTATAGTATATTCAGAGTTGTGCAACTGTCACCACTAGTAATTTTAAAACCTTTTTGTGACCCGCAAGAGAAACCCTATACCCATTAGCAATCATTTCCCATTTCCCCCTTCCCCCATCCCAAGGCAACCACTAATGTACCTTCTCTATAAACTTGCCTATTTTTGACATTTCATATAAATGGGATCATATAATATACAATCTTTTATGATTAGCTTCTTTCACTTAATCTAATGTTTTCAAGGTTCAATCATTTGTAGCATGTATCAGTACTTCATTCTTTTTTTATTTCAAAATATTAAGCGGATACAAATGTTTTAGGTTACATGGATCATTTTTATAATGCTTGAGTCCTGGCTATAGGTGTCCCTGTCACCCAAATAGTGTTCATAGTACCCATTAGGTTGGTTTATTCCCCTCCTGGCCTCCCTCCTCCCCCCATTGCTTTCCATTGCGTTTTACTTCCCTCAGGAAGTTTTACTTCCATTGTGTGCTCATCAGTTAGTTCCGATTTAATAGTGAGTACATGTGGTGTTCGTTTTTCGGTTCTTGTGGTACTTAGGAGAATGGTCTCCAGTTCCATCCAGATTGTTGCAAAAGGTATTAATTCATCTTTTTTATAGCTGAGTAGTACTCCATGGTGTACATATACCACATTTTATTAACCCACTCATGAATTGATGGGCACTTGGGTTGATTCCACATCTTTGCAATTGTGAATTGTGCTGCAATAAACATTCGAGTGCAGGTGTCTTTGATAAAATGACTTTTCCTTTGGGTAAATACCCGGTAGTGGAATTGCTGGATCAAATAGTAGATCCACTTTTAGTTCTTTGAGGAAAGAACTGTTTTCCATAGGGTTGTACTATTTTGCAGTCCCGCCAACAGTGTATAAGTGTTTCTCTCTGCATCCACACCAGCATCTGTTGTTTTGGGACTTTTTTTTTTTTTTTTTTTAGACAGAGTCTCACTGTGTTGCCCTGGCTAGAGTGCCGTGGCATCAGCGTAGCTCACAGCAACCTCAAATTCCTGGGCTCAAGCTATCTTCCTGCCTCAGCCTCCCGAGTAGCTGGGACTACAGGCATGTGCCACCATGCCCAGCTAATTTTTTCTGTATATATTTTTAGTTGGCCAATTAATTTCTTTCTATTTTTCGCAGAAACGGGGTCTCACTCTTGCTCAGGCTGGTTTCCAACTCCTGACCTTCAGCGATCCACCCACCTCGGCCTCCCAAAGTGCTAGGATTACAGGCGTGAGCCACCGCGCCTGGCCTTGTTTTTGGACTTTTTAATAAAAGCCATTCTAACTGGGATAAGGTGATATCTCATTGTGGTTTAAAGTACTTCATTCTTTTTTATTGCTCAGTAATATTCCTTTGTATGGGTATACTGCATTTTGTTTATCCATCACTTGATGAACAGCTGAGTTGTTTCTACTTTTTGGCTATTATGAATCCTTGTGATGTGTGATATGGACATTCATGTACAAGTTTTTATGTGGACATATGTTTTCAGTTCTCTTAGGTATATACCCAGGAGTAGAACTGCTGGGTCATAAGGTAACTCTATGTGTAACTTTTTGAGTAACTGCTAAATTGTTTTCCAAATAGGCTTTACTATTTTGTATTCCCACCCAGCAATTTACAACGGTTCTGATTTCTCCAAATCCTTGCCAACACTTGTTATTATCCATCATTTTGATTTTAGCCATCCTAGTGGGTATAAAGTAGTATTAATTGTGGTTCTGACTGGCATTTCCCTAATGACTTATGATATTTCATGTGTTCGGCCATCTGTGTATCTTCTTTGGAGAAATATCTTCAGATCCTTTACTCCTTTTTAGATTGAATCATCTTTTTATTGTTGAGTTGTAAGGGTATATATTCTGGATATAAGTCCATTGTTAAATATATGATTTACAGATATTTTTTCCCATTCTGTGGTTTACCTTTTCACTTTCTTGATAGTGCCCTTTGAAACACAAAAAATTTAAATTTTGAAGTCCAATTTATCTATTTTTTTCTTTTGTTGCTTGTGCTTTTGGTGTTAAGAAACCATTACTCACTTATGTTCACAGAGATTTACTCCTATCTTTTCTTCTACAAATTTTATGGGGTTTTAGCTCTTACATCTAAGTCTATGATCCATTTTGACTTGTTTGTGAAATAGGTGTTCAAATCCATTCTTTTGCATGTGAATATCCAGTTGTCCTAGCATCATTTGTTGAAAGGATTATTCTTTCCCTTTTGAATAGTGTCTTGGCCCCCTTGTTGAAAATCAATTGACTATCAATGTGATGTTTTATTTCCATAATCTCAATTCTGTTCCATTTATCTATATGTCCATCCTTATGCCACTACCACACAGTCTTGATAACTATAGCTTTGTAATAAGTTTTGAAACCAGAAAGTGTGAATCCTCCAACTTTGTTCTTTTTCAAGATTGTTTTGGCTATTCTGGTCCCTTGCTTTTCCTCACAAATTTTCGGATCAGCTTGTCAATATCTGCAAAAAAAAATCATCTGGTATTTTGATAGAGATTGTGTTGAATCTCTAGATTAATTCATTGAGTATTGCTATCTTAAAATGTTCAGTGTTCTGAGCCGTGAACATAGAATGTCTATTTTTTGTTTTTGAGACAGAGTCTCACTCTGTTGCCCCGGCTAGAGTGCCATGGCGTCAGCGTAGCTCACAGCAACCCCAAATTCCTGGGCTCAAACGATCCTTCTGCCTCAGCCTCCCGAGTAGCTGGGACTACAGGCATGCGCCACCATGCCCAGCTAATTTTCTTCTCTCTATATTTTTTTTAGTCGGCCAATTAATTTCTTTCTATTTTTAGTAGAGACGGAGTCTCGCTCTTGCTCAGGCTGGTTTCGAACTCCTGACCTTGAGTGATCCTCCTGCCTCGGCCTCCCGGAGTGCTGGGATTACAGGCGTGAGCCACCATGCCTACCCTCTTAATGTTCATACTTTTATCTTATTTCTTTGAACTGAGTTCAGGATGATTTCTCCAGTTTATCTTTCATTTCACTAACTCTTTCCTTAACTGTGTTTAATTTTCTACTTAACCTAGCTGTTGGCTTTTAAATTTCAATACCATATGTTACATATTCATTTAGTACTTTTTCTAACTGGCCTGTTTTTTTCCTGCTCATACTATCTTGTTCTTTTTTAATGGTTTTTATTTAATTTTTTTTTAGTCATTTTAAATATTCATTTTTTAAAAGTCTTTTGCAGATGTTTTCTTTTATCTCTAGTTCTTTGAGTGCTGGTTCCATTTTCTGACTCCCTTGTGATGGTTTGTTTTCTCATGCACTTTTGGAAGTATGTACTTACTGGTGATAATGTCTAGGGCATATCAAACACATGAGTGGATGACTAAGGTGGGGTGGAGGAAAAGATTATTGAAAGGCTCATCCCACAGGGCTTTGCATGTCTGGCTGCTGCTTAGCATACAAGTCTCTGCTCAGGAGTCACTTCCTTAAAGCCTTTCCAGGCATCCCTACCTAGTGAAGTTCCCATTCTCCAGTCACACTCTATTTTCTCTGCTCTGTCTTCTTCATAGCACTTACCACTCTCCAGAAATATATTAGTTGTCTATCTTTTTGTGGCCTTCTTCCCTACTGGAATGTAAGCTCCGGGAGAACAAGGATTTGTCTTAGTCACTGCTGTAACCCCAGTATCTGGCATATGGTTTATACTGTCAATAAATATGAGTGAGTTTGAGTAGTCATCTTTTCAGATAGAAAGTCTTCTCAACTCTGATTCTGGAGCTTTCATCCAGGCGGAGTATGACCAGGAGCAGAGAAGAGGTGAACAGTTTGGCCTTCCATTCCCAAACCCTCCGCTGGTTGTGCCTTTTTCCTCCCATCGTAAGAGCCCCCAGAATCCCATCCACTGTATGTGCATCGGCCTTCCTCTTTGGCACATTTTGCACAGCTCTCAGAAGTAGAGATTTAAATGCCAAAAGACCTGGGGAAAAAAGAGCACAAAACCTTTAGGAGGTTGTAATTGCCTTAGAGGGACAGAGCACTCACAGAAAGCAGTTTGGGATAGTTGCCACTCACTGAGCGGATTGGCAGATTGGCACCCCTGCTGTGAGAGTATGTGGGGGGAAAGGAAGGCCTATGTCTTCCGGTTGCCTTCTGCTGGTCGTATGTTTCTGGAGGTACCTACAGGTAAGTTATGAATTCCCAGGTTGCTCCACGGTCTAGGAACTTGTTCTGGGCAAAGTGTTAATTGTAAAAGGGTAAAAAGTGCATGAGAGTATTCTCATGCAGGATGGAGGGTGGGGGGAAGGGGGACTGAGTGATGGTGTCTTTGATTCTGTCTTTTGGGTGCCATGGGAGGTGGTGTTGCACAGGAATCATGGATTCTGGCAAACCCTGTCTTTCCCACTTACCCAACTGTGTGGCCCTGGGTTTGTATTAAGAGAAAATTACATAGAGAATGTGTTTAGCACGATGTCTGGTACACCCTCATAAATGTTAGCTGAGATTATTTCAGCCTGGCATTTTGGGAGCCACTTGTGCCTCAGTTTCCTGATCCCTATACCTGAGGCCCACCTGCCCTTCCCGGCCCCCCTGCTGTTGTGAGGACAGAAGGGTTAATATTCTCAGGCTTCGAGGGCCTGGGATGGGGGAGGTGCTGCATAAATGGAGTATTGTTGTGCTGGTGAATGATCTGGCTTTGTTCTTGAGTCTTCAGAATTTGACTTCCTGCAGTTAGTATCCCATGTGCTTAATTGCTGGAGATATTTGCACCTCCTCAGCCGGTGGCGCTCACCTCCTGGGCTGGTGGCCAGGGTCCTCACCCAACGGGGACCTGCTGAGTGGTGGTGGGAAACTGCACTTCCTGTGCTAGGGGCCCCCAGAAATCAGGAATGAGAGAAATGCAGAAAGTATGACCCACACGCAGAACTGGTTCTGAATAGGACGTTTATTGACGAGGTTTTGCAGGAGGCGGCGGGCGCTTTAATTCCCGAGGCAGTTGGTGGCAGCTTGCTGCTCTCCCCAAGCCTGTTAACTGCTCTGCTGCCGGTGCTGGGGAGAATGCAGCTCCCCGGCCCCTCGCCGCCCTCCCGGTGCTTGGATGGGAGCCCTTTTGAGGAAAGCGGTAGGTACCTGGCTGGGCCAGGCCTGGGACTGTGAGTGGGGTGTGATGGGGACCCTTTCAACTCTAGGCCTTCAAGCCTTGCCAGACTCCCCCCAGGAAACCTGGCCAGCCACAGATCTTGGGGCAAAAGGCAGGTTTTTCCCCAGGGGGTTCAGAAACTGAGGACCATAACGGGAGCAGGTGTAGGAGAGCTGCTCCTTTCTTACCTCCTTCTAGTGGCCTTGTCGTGTGGCTGGGTGATTGCAAGCCACTCTTGTTTTCCTTTCGGAGGTGACTGCGAGTGGTTCTGTGAGGGGCTTCAGAGGGCCTTGAACATGCGGAGTTGGTGGTTAGACAAGGTTGTGTAGGACCCTGTACTCGCGTGTGTGCACCCCCATGGAAAAGCAGAGTTAATTTTCTACTTCTTCCTGAAGTTTCCTTTTCCCAGAATCTGCAGAGGGTGGTTGCTTTGGATCAAATCGAGCAGCAGCTGGTAGGGCAGGTGAAAGGAGGTGCTTCCCCACCCCACCCCCAGCCGTGGACAGGGCGCGGGGCGCAAGGTGATCTAGGCAAATCGTTGCCCTTACTTGGTCTTTCAACCCTGAATCAAGGCCTCACTTTTCCAGGGGTAGAGTCTGCACCCCAGCATCTAGGGCTTGGTGACGCTGAGTTCTGGTCCATGTACCCTCTCAGCAGAGGGAGGAAGCTCCTCTGCTCTAGCCAGGAACTGGTTGGATGAGTTTCTGAGGCCTCTCTAGAGAGGCCCCTTGAAAGGGGGGGAGGCAAGGGGCGTGGGGGATGGGAGCAGGTGCTGTGGGTGGAGAGAGGGGCCTCCAGGAGGGAGACCTGTTGACTTAAGAGCCCGCCACCTTCAGTATGTACACTTGTGTGTGAGCTCTTAAGGTCTGCCTTGGAAAACCCACTTTCCTAACTTCTCTGGGCCAGAGGCAGTAGGCCGAAGGTCAGAGCCCAGGGCAAAGAAGGGAGGTTCCTTGGAGCTGTTCTCTTGTCGCAGTGCCTGTGAAGAAGAGGCCTGAGGGCTGGGAAGGCTATGTGGGGGGGGAGTCTAACCAACTGTAGCAGTTTGTGAAAGGGGCTGTTCACATTTACAAACCTTGGAGTTGGGGAGGGCATTGTTTGGAGGAGCCACCCTGCTGGCACCTTGCCCCCTAATTCTGATGTCCCTGGGGAGCGAAAGTGAGGATTTGGGGAAGGAAAAAACCCTCTTTCGGCCCAGTTAAGCTGCTGTCCTGAAATCCCAATGGGAGATTCCAGTGAAGACCTGGAATCTCAGTTTTCTAGGGTAGGTGTTACCTCCTTGCTCTTACAAGCAGTTAATTTATGTGTAGCTTCATACCCTCTCGTTTATTTTGGGCCTCACATCTTCCCCCTTCATGTGGGTTGGAATAGGTCTCGTTCCTGTTTCTAGCCAAGGTGCCCTTGGTTTCTCTCTCTCCTCCTTGAAGTGCTTTGTGAACAGTCAACACCTTCCTGGGCCTCTGCATTCTTCTTGAACACTCCTTGGTTCTGTCGACACCTGTAGCCACAGCCTCACATTGTGGTCTGTACCTTTTTATGGCTCATTCTCACACCTCATCTCATGGGGCCCTGTTTCCAGCTGTCTCAGTAATTGTTCTTCCAGACCCGGCTTGGATGCGTCCCTTCCCACAAAGCCACGGGGATCCCTTCAGTCTGCCGTGGCCTGCCTTCCAGCATGGCCTCTTGTTGCCAGACACGCAGATCCTTGGGTCGTCTGGGTCCTGTCGGGAGTCAGCTGTCCCTTATGTTCTCCCTTGACATCAGACGCCCTCAGTTCTCTTCTTCACCTGGCAAAAGCTTACTCACATTCATGACTCAGTTGAAATGTCACCTCCTCCTAGAAAGCTTCCTGGTTCCCTCAGGTAGCACTAGCTACTCCTTCTTCTGTTAGCATAGTTTATTTATTGTACTTCTGTAGTAGCACTCAAGGCATTGTTTTGTGAGTATTCTGTTTATATGGCCGTTTTTCCTTCTAGAGTTCAAGTTCCTCAAAGACAGGGACAATGTCTTATTCATGTCACCATCCCCAGGGCCTAAGCATCATGCTCACAGGTGTTGAAGGAATTCCCAACCTGGAGGCTGTCGTGTGCGCCATACTGCTCCTGCCTGCACGCTCTACCTCCTCTGGGTGGATGCGCTTGTCTTGTTTCTCTTAACAGAATACAAGCTCTTGAGGGCTGCGTCTGTGCGTGATTCATCCTTGTATCTCCCACTAGGCTGCCTGATGTCTTTGTGCAGAGTAGGTGCTTGATAAAATACTTGTCGAGTGAATGGATTCCGAAGTTCCGCGACTTAGGTAGGAAAGATAACCAGTGTTACCCCCAAATAAGAGAAGCGATATCGAGGCACAAAGAGTTCACTCGCTTATCCACTGTAGTTAGGAGCAGAGCTAGGGTAGTTTGGAGGAGTGCTGGCCTTAGTCCCCGGGCTCTTTCATAGACATTCTTCTGCTTTCCCCCTTATCATATTCCCTGTGACTTTGGAAATGGGTGCACACCAGGGCCTTTCCCAGTAACTTGCTGCTTTGCCTACACCCTGGCTTTCCCAGACGTCACGCTAAATCTGAATTTAAAACCCAAGGACCAGTATCAAGGTTGGTTTTTGTTGGTCACTAATTTGTGCTTTTGTTCTCTCAAGTTGCCTTAACTTCCTGTGGTTCCCCCAAGGCTGTGTTCCTCTGCAGCTCCTAACAGCACACACCACGGTCACGTCCTGTGAAACCCTGAGGAATGTGCCCTGCCTGCTAGAGCAACGGGACTCTGACTCATTTATACTTCACTTTGTGGTTTGACCTGTTGGGTACCAGGATCATCTCTTTCCTTTTTGGCTGAATTGCTCTGTGTCTGCCCTAGTAAGATAGCGGTCCACGGTGATGTTGGAATCCACAGGCTTGGTCTGGGAGGGTTAGGTCATGCTGGGTCCCCAAATCTAACTTGTACTTTTATTATTAGAGATGTGGGTCAAAAATTTGAGGTACAAGTCAGAAGAATTTCTTGTTCTGGTGCTTGTGAAACAAATAAGTGATTCCTCCATCATCATCACCATCACCACCACCGTCACCATTCCTGGTGAGCTTCCTGTGTGTCAAATGTACAGCTTATGCATATCATCTAAATTCTGGAGACAACCCAGGGAGGTTGGCACTGTTACTGTGGCCATTTTGCCTATGAGGAACTTGAAGCTTAGGTCAAGTGACTGGCCCAAGCCCACATACCAGGGAAGTGGAGGACCTGGAATTCGAACAGGTCTGCCTGGCCCCAAAGCCTGTGCATGAGTTTACTGCCTTTAATCTCTGTGGGGCCCCCATTGCATGCCTCTATATTCCCTTCTCTGCTAAGAAAGCAGAGGGACCTGATGAAGCCCCTCTGTTTCCACTTGGTTTCTACTGAAATTCTCCAGTGCCTTTGAACCTGACTGGTAATAAATGCTGTAGCTCTGAAAGTGTGGCTCTTTCTTCCCCCTTTTGCAACTGCCTCCCCCATGCCATCCCTGCTCCCACTCTCCTAGAGGCCTCAAACTTGTAGCCTGTGAAGTGGGAGTAGGGCCACCAAGATGGCTAGTTTGCAGGGCTGGGTCCCTGAATTTTGCTGGTAAGTAGCAGTGGTCCTGTGAGACTTTCTGACCTAGAGGTGAGAAGGGTAGGGCTTCTGGAAACTTTGGATCTGTGATTTCCAGGAGTAATTTCTAGCATCGCCTTTTTGGGCTTTCTTTGGCTGCTCCCTTTTCTGGGGACAGTGTGTCATTTCCCTGCAGAGTAACAAGTTGTGCTGGAAGCCAAGTCGACCTACCCTGGCTGTGAGGAGTTTGTAATCAACAGTAATTGCCTTCATGTGGCTTTAGTATGTGTTTCTGTGGATCTTCCTGGTGGACTGCTTTCCTGGGGTATTTGTAGGGAGACCTTATCATCTCAATCCCCTTTCCAAACTTGGCCGCTTTCCCCTTCCTCCCAGTCCCTTGTGGCTGGTCACTTAGTATGTGGCATAGCAGGGCAGCTGTGCCCTGCCCTAGCCCCTTATCTGGGGCCATGTAGGATGGGACTGCTGGGGTGAATGAGCAGTCACAGATCCTGGTGCTTCTTGGCTGATTGGAAACTGGCTGGCGGTGACTAATGTGGAAACTCATCAGTCTAGGAGGAACTGGCTTTGGTCTTGACCTCGACCACTGTTTACCTTTCTTGCTCCAGGCATCATCCTGTAGTCCTTCCAGCAGGCATTTTTTGAGCACCTAGTGCTGCCTTTCCCTCTGGGGGTGAGGGAAGGTATGGGGAAGAAGGCCCAGCCCAGTGGGGTTCACTGTCTCCTCCGGAAGCAATGCCGGCACATAGGAAGTCCCACAGCCAGTGCTTTAAGTGACACTCCAGCCCATTAGCGTTCAAAGTAGTGTGTGTATGAGTTTCCTACTGCTGCTGTAACAAATTCCACACACCGACTGGCTTAAAACAACACACATTTGTAAAGTTCTGGAGGTCAGGAGTTGGGCAGGGTTCGAGGCGCTGTGCTCTTTCTGGAAGCCCAGGGCAGATTTGCTCCCTTGCTCTTGCCAGCTTGCCCAGGGTGCCTGCCCAGGGCGTGTGGCCCTTTCCTCCGTCTTCAGCCAGCTGCACAGCATCTTCCAGTCTCCTCCTTTCTGTGCCTCTGCTTTTGTTGTCACATGAACTTCCGTCTCACTCTGACTCTTGCTGGGTCCCTCTCGTAAGGGCCCACCCAGATAATCCAGGACAATCTCCCCATCTCAGGATCCTGAACTTGATCACATCTGCAAGGTCCCTTTTCCCATGTCAGGCAACCTTCACAGGATTGGGATATGGCTGCCCTTGGTCGGGGCGATATTCAGCCTGCAGTAGTGTGTGTGTCGGGAGGGAATGAAAATGGTGAGGAGGCCTTCCTGGAGGAAGTGATTTGGCTAAATTTGTATAGGGAGAGAGGCTGGGGACACACACCAGGTTCGAGAAACAACATGAGCAAATGCAAGGGCTGTGGGGAGGTGGAACAGTGGGCTGTGGGTGAATGGCCCTCCCTCTGAAACAGGGTGCCAGGGGCTTTCCTTCCCTCCCAAGACCAGGCCAAGGGAGTTTTCTGGACTTAAGTCTGTGGGCCCAGACTTCCTCTCGGAATCCAGGTGGGAGCAGGGCCCTGACACAGCAACCACAATCCTTTTCCTTCCTGGCAGCTGTGGCCCTGCTGCGGGGATGCGGCCAAGGTTTGTGGGCCTCTGCCGCGCTTAGGTGGTGGGAAAATGAACTCCCGAGGGAAAATGAATTTGAGCCAGCTGGGCTGGGTTTGGGTGGCCCAGAAACCTTGGTCACACTGTTGGCACAGCCTCTGCAGTCACGTTGCTCACAGTGAACACAGAGTCACTCCCCAGGGAGCCCTTTCTTAGGGTGCTCAGGGTCCCCGAATCTCCGGGAGGGTAGGAGTGTCAGCGAGGAGACTGTGGGGAAGGAGGGCAAGGAGCCAGACCTCGGTGCGTCCTCCCCGCCACCAGGAGAGCCCCCCGGGCAGGGAGGTGGGGCAGTGGGAAGAGCTGGGTTTCTGCAGGGGACAGTCTGGTGGGGCAGAGTGGCCTGGGTGGTGCTGAGCTGCAGGCAAGACCACAGCCGTGAGATTAAACGGCCTCAGCTGAGGTCTCTGGAAGTTCACGTTGCTGCTCGCTCCGTCAGTCTGGAAAAGCGGTAGCTTCTCTTGATTGCTTCCTCCTGGCATCCTTCCTGAGGAGATCTGAAAGTGGAGTTGGGGGATTGTTCTGGGGAAAGGTCAAAGGCCGGTCAGCCGCCCTGGTTTTGAGAGCCTTTGGAATGTCTAGATGATGTGGTTGGGATGGAAGAAGGTGCATGCCAGGGCAGCCTGGTCACTTCCCCGAGGAAGGACTTTCCCTGCTGCAGGTGCCCCGTGAATTCTCCCCCCACTGGGGCCTTTGCAGCAGCTGCCCTTGGGGTCCCCCTCGCACACAGGTGTGGTGCCCTGGGGCTCCTGCTTCCGGGGTGTGGGTGAGGGATGACATCAGCCTCCCTGAACCAACATGCTTTCTGGGGAGTTGATGGCAAGTCAACCCACCGGAGCATTCACCCCTCAGTGTCCCCTCTCCCTCTCCTGCCTTCTCAGCTCACTGGCCAGGGAGGGAGGGCCTGAAGGAGTGTAGCCAACTCTGGGATTCCTCTGCAGGTTCTAGGTGAGTGCCCCTGTGGGCAGATTTTTTCTGAAGGGAGGGTGGGGGGCAGCAGGGTCCCATTGCCTCAGTGACAAGAGGCTAGAGCAGATTTGGGTGTGTGTGTGTCATTTTGTTTCCATGGGGTCAGATCGGGGCTTGGTACTGAGACACTGTGGAGAGGGAAGGATGTGGGCCCTGATGGCCATGCTGGGAGCCCACGGGGCCTGCTGTGGCCTGTCCGCCTCCTTACCTGGGGATGTTCAGGGAAGGTACTCAGAGGCAGGGCCGTGGAGTCAGAACAGGTGTGGGTGGAGGAAGGGTGTGGATTACGTTTACCTTTAAAGAAAAAAAGAGAGAAACTGATCTCTTACCCTCTCCCACCCCCTTAAAGGGGTGGGAGCCCTTCTTCGGCTCATCAGAAAGGTCTTCAGAGACCTTGTCGAAGAGGGCTTCACAGGTGTTGGACTTGAGATACAGAGTTTTCTGGAAGACTGATTCACTGATTGATGACTGGCTGGATTGATTCATGTTGAAAGACGGAGGAGGTCACGGCTGGGTGGTACTTGGGGGAACCGGAAACCGGGGTGTGGAAGGGACTTGCTGGGTGTGGGAACCTGGCTTGGGGCTTTGGCTGCCGTCTGCCCCCTCACCTCCCCTGGCTTGGGCTGAACCTTACCATACAGGGTGGTGTTCATTGGATAGAAGGAAAGGTTGGCCCTGCCCAGAGAGCATGTGAGCAGGTACTTTCCTGTCTCTGCCGGAGTTTGAGCTGCACACACCATGTCCTGATCAGTCTCTCAGGGCCGGAATGCAGTCAGACTGAGTGCGATGTCTCTCATCATCACCGTCAAGTGGCTCTCCTAACAGTGCACTTGCGCCCTGCTTTGTTTGTACTCACTGCCCTGTTTGTTCTTCAGCCCTCCCTTTCGTGAGCTCTAGTTCTTTTCCAGCAAGTTCTGGTCACTACAGGGGTTCTGTAGTCATCCAAGAAATTTGCATTCTCATCCTGGAGACCTCATGCTTTTCCCTTCTCCTTTCTGCTTACCCATGACCTGCGATCCTGTGACCTGAAATCTGAATTTTACCATGTTGTTCTATCAGGAGAGTAAATGGCCAGAGGTTCACAGAGTGGCAGGTCCAGAAATAGCGGTGAGGAATCTTGACTCAGTCCTTTAAAGTGTCATGTTATTAGCTCTGATCTCTCAAGTCTTCATAAGTCCCCCACAGCTTGGCTGAAGCAAAGCCATGGCATGCAGGGGCTGTGACTAATCCTTTGCTTGTGGCCCTGGCTGGCGTGAAATCCATTAGGGAGGCAGTGGGCAGGAGAGCATGGACACCGAGCCTGAACGCCTGAGTTCAAATCCAGCCTGTACCACTTACTACTTCTGTGGCCACAGTGTCTACATCTGTAAAATGGGGGTAATAATAGAACCTACCTCATAGATTGTTACCAGGGACGAGTGATTTTACTGTGTATACAGCACTTTGTTTTAGCAGTTACCTGTTACACTGTTTTTGCCCTAGGAGGAATCGGGCACTAGTATTATTTCCAAAATGTGAGCTTAGTTTGCAGGCAGATAGCTATGTTCAACCAGAGAAAACTTCTCCAAGTAGAAAAGGTGCTTTAGTTTCTGGGCTTGAAGTGTGCTTATGTTGCCACAATGGGGTCCCCAAAGAGTGACCTTCAGAAGGTCCCCTTTAGAGATCATCTCTGATAGTGTGTGTGCGTGGTGGGGTGGAGGCTGTGGTGAATCTTTTGCTTTAGGGCTATGACCTGGCGGGCTGTGAAATGCATTTGGGACTTGGGCCTTTGCCATTTGGCCTCCCCAGGGGAGCTGACTGACCCCAGGTCTGATCTGGGAAAGGTCTTAGGCCAGAAGTCCTTGCCCCATTGTTCCAACTCTGGGACAGATGGGGATGGGGGTGGGGTGCCTGACTACACTACATGCTTTGAAGGGCTAGGGGTTAAGGGCTGGGGCGGAGCTGGGGTTTTTGTCTTTCTTTGTGCTAGAAATGACTTGGTGTGTCCTGCTGGCTGGTTCTAGGGAGGGGCGTAGCTGATCGATTGTAAATTACAGCTCTTGGCGGAGGGAGAGAAAAGCAGCAGCAGTGCGTCTCCCAGGGGCCTCTCTTGGGATGCTGAGTTCCACCAAATGATCCTGTTAATTAGTTAGTGCTCCTTGCCTTTTGCTGCAGAGGGGAACACGGTGCCAGCACTGCCACTGCATCCTCATCTGCAAAATGAGAGCACCCCAGAGGTTGACCCTCTCTGGGGAGACGCAGAGTGACAAAGTGCTGTGCTCCAGAGCACCTGGCTGGACTAGCGGTGGCTCCTCAGCAAGTCTTGACACACCTGACTTGTAGCTCAGTAAAAGCATCAGTTTGTTCACCATCATTATTCAATTGCCAAATCAGCCCTTAAGACCCCTGCCCTTAAGTAACTCACAGTCTAAAGCAGAGGGTCTCCAAACTAATTACAGTATCTCATGGCGAGTGCTACAGTAGGGGAACCCCGGGAGGCTTTAAGAGTATGTGGAAGGGGTCCTGGATTTGGGGGATACGGGAAGGCTCCCAGAGAGAGCAGCGTCTAATTCAGGACCCAAAGGTTGGAAGTAGTTACACAGGTTAGGGGATGGGATGGCATGGAGTGGGTCTCAAGGATATAATGCCAAGGCGGAGAGATTTGCAAAAGCTAGAGTCCTAGGTGTGCTGGTTTGTAGGTTGGGCCAGAGGCACGGAAAACAAGGGGCCAGTGTCAGAACTTCTAGACCCTTCTTGTGGCTCAAGCCTCTGCCCCTTGGCCATGTCTGTGGTCTCATAGCTTCTGAGCCCTAGAGCTAGGGGTAGAAGACTTACGTCAGTAGGGGTGAAAGGGATGCCCAAGAAGTTTTTTTTCTCCCTGTGAAAATAACAATTAAATGTGCATTCTGAAAAGTGGTGTTGGTGAGCTCTGACCCTGTGGGGTGGGCATGGGGTGTCCCTGTCCTTCCCATAGGCCACAGCCTGAAGTAGGCTCTGGCTACCCCTGCTTCCCCATCCTATTGCAGCTCCAGGTGGGCCTGCCTGTGAGCCACTGTCTGCTCAGGGACTAAAGTCCACCTGGGGCTGTGTTTACCTCACCTGGGTGCAGTTTCCTGCCTTCTGTGCTGCCCTGGCCCAGCTGTGCTGAGGGAGCTTGCAGAGAGTCACCGTGGCTCAGCGCTGGGGAATGTCCCGGTGCCTGGGGTGAGTCAGGAGTACCAGGTGCTGGGGCAGGGACAGGGGGTAATGCTGGCTCAGCCTCGCCACCATCTCCTCTCCCTGTCAGCATCCAGCAGTTTGCAGGCTCCGTGGTGAAGCCACTGGTGCCTCCAAGGTTTTGCAGTCCTGGGATGAATATTACCCTCTGATATGTATGTTGTCTTAACATGGTAGGAGCCAGATCTTTGCTCATCCTGTATGGTGACCCCAGCGCAGGCCCCAACTCGTGTCACTTGAGAAGTGCTTCTCGACAGCTACCATTATCATCACCAGTGAGATGGTTTGTGGAGCACTTACCCTATGCCAGGTGCCATGCTCAGAGCCTTGCAGGTAACAGGTCGCCTTGTCCTTGAGGACACCGCCCTGGGGTTGGTCATATCCATCCTCATTTTACAGATGAGGAGCTGAGGCTCTGAGAAGGCTAAGTACTTAGCCCAAGTGGTAGAAATGGACTTGGGCATCCCTGTCAATGCTCATAGAATGTGAGGAAAGGGCTCTTGGGATTCAGTTTTGTTTTGTTTGTTAGTTGTGGTAAAATACGCATAAAGTGAAATTTGCCATTGTAACCATTTTTGAATGTACAGTTTGACGATATTAAATACATTCACATTGTCGTGCAGCCATGATCACCATCCATGAAACATTTTCCATCCTATAACACTGAACTCTGTACCCAGTGAACAATAACTTCCCCTAGACAGCCTGCTACTTCCTGTTTCTGTGGGCACTCTGAGGTTGACCCTTTGTTTTGCCGCAGAATCTCCCTGGGGTGCCCACCCCAGGCAGCAATGCCAGGATGCCTGTGTCTGCCTCCCTCCGCCAAGAAGGCAGCCAGGAGCGGCCAGTGAGCCTGACGTCCACCAGCTCCTCATCAGGTTCCTCCCGTGACAGCCACGGTGCCATGGAGGAGGCCAACGGCTCCGAGGCTCCTGCCAAGAATGGGGCAGGCTCCCCGAGAGGCCGGCATCCCCCCAACAGCAACAACAACTCCAGCAGCTGGCTGAACAGGAAGGGGCCCCTGTCCCCGTTCAGCAGCCGGGCGGCGGCAGGGTCTGTGCACCACAAGCTCAGCTACCTGGGCCGCGTGGTGCGGGAGATCGTGGAGACGGAGCGCATGTACGTGCAGGACCTGCGCAGCATCGTGGAGGTGAGTGCCTGCTGGAGTCTGCGGGGGCCTGGCCTCCAGTGGCCTGGCTCTCTAGCATAAACCTGTTTTCACCCCAGGAAGGAGAGTTCTCAGATCTGCTGCCTGTGGAGCAATGAGGAGGCCTCAGGTCTCCAGACCCCGCTTCCCTGCCCTGTGGAAGCTGTTGGCTCCTCACATGTCCTTATGACATTGGGGCAGATCAGTAGGTGGGGCCGGTAGAACTTCCTGCAGGTGCCCAGGGAGTAAGCACCATTGACAGGGAGAAGAAGGATCCCAACCTACCTGGGAAGGTGACTCTAGAGAGACTGAGCCCCATGGGGACTGAGTGCAGTGAAGAAGTGGGCTCTGGGCCTGGCCCGTTGCCTCCAGAGCGTCACTCTGTTGCTTCCTGGCTGGGGTCTTGGGCACGTGGGTAACTCCCCGTGCCTCAGGTTTCTCCTCTATGAAATGCAGACACACCCACCTTGCAGGGCTAATGTAGGTGAAGCGTTTGACACTGTGCAGGGCACACAGGGAAAGACGGCTGTGTGGCCGCCGTTGAGGAAGCCCCTTGCCTTGCTGCGGAGGGATGTGTATTCGTTGGCTAGGGCTGCCATAAGAAATTACCACAAACCAGGTAGCTTAAAACAACCAAAATTTATTCTCTCTCAGTTTAGGAGGCCAGAAGTTCAAAATCGAGGAGTTGGCCTGGTTGGCTCCTTCTGGAGTCCCTGAGGGCGAATGCGTTCCCTGCCGCGCATTTAGTTAGCTTCCAGTGGTTGCTTGCAGTGTTTGGCGTCCTTGGCCTGGAGATGCATCATTCCAATCTCTTCCCATCACCTTCTTTGTGTCTTTCTGTGTCTCTCCTCTTATGAGGACACCAGTGGATTTAGGACCCACCCTAAATCCTGTATGATGTCATCTTGAGATCCTTAACTAATGACATCTGCAAAGACACTATTTCCAAATAAGGCTATATTCTAAAGTTCCTAGTGGACATGAATTTTTGGGTGGACACCGTCCAGCCCAGCACCGTAGGTGACATCTGTGAAGTGGTTTCATAGTAGTGCAGAAACGAGGTGTGGCTAGCGGTGGGAGGGGGGGCAGGATTGTGGCAGCAGGGGCTGGGGTCTCACTGCCTGTCTCCATGCAGGACTACCTCTTAAAGATCATTGACACCCCCGGGCTGCTGAAGCCAGAACAAGTCAGCGCCCTCTTTGGGAACATAGAAAGCATCTATGCACTGAACAGGTATGTGTGTGGGCCTGACGCGCACCATGCTCTGCCCGAGACGCCCACATCGGGGTCTGCGGAGGAGCCCTGCATGTCCCTGGACTTGTGGGCTGTGATGTGGGCCTGGGGCCTGATCTCTGAGGATGGAGGAGGGTGGCCCAGCTCCATGCGATGGCGTAGTTGCTCCTGTAGGAGGGAGGGCGCCAGCTGGGAAGATGTGTGCTGGGTTCAATGTGTTTCCTCTCAGGTGGGGACAGACAATTTGTGAGTGTGTGTGTGTTGGGTCCAGCCTGGGCCAGTGCTCTCTTGGGACTGCTGGACCCTTGCACACTGATGCTTTTCTCTGTGGGTGGCACCTTTGCCCTTCTCATCTTCCTTCCCCACGTGCATGTCTCTTAATTTCTTTTCGTCCTTCCCAGTGACTCCAGAGGAAGCTGAGGTTCCCTGGAGAAGATCTGACCTCTTAGTGGAATGTACAGGCCAGGCAGGACCGATGGGGGAGGCTGAACAAGGCCTGGCCAGGGCTGTCTCAGGACAAAGGAGACTTCTTGAGGGCCCAGGTCTGCTGCCTTGAGACCACAGACTCCCCAGTGAAAGGACAGTGGCCAGGCAGGGCAGAGCTTGAGGGGCAGCATTGGCAGGATAGGCGGATTCTTACCCCTGAAGGTGGACAGAGGGACCTCTGCTGTGTAAGTGGGAGAAGTCTGGGAGGGCGGGGCACAAGCAAGACTTAGGCCAATGGTGGGGGGTTGGGAAAAGAGGGGGAGCACCGTTTCTAGAGTTTCCTACAGCAGCCCCTACTAAAAACAAGGGGTGCTGAGATTTACCTCTCTCCTTGCTTCCCGCATCCTTCTGAACTGGGAGCCTTGATTCCTTCACTTGTCCCCTCTCCTCCTTGTTCCCCTTTAATCTCTGCTTCTGTGTGTTTGACTCCTTCTGCCCGCAGAGGAGCTGGGTCCCCTCCCAGGTGGGTACTGGGGCCCCTGTCCCTCCTGCTTGCCGAGCTGTGGGTCTCCTGGCTTTCTGACTTTGTGGTGGTGTGGATTGTTTCCGTGGTTGCTGCCTGGGGCAGGGCTTACTCTGGGCGGAAGCCCGGGCTCTGTGGCTTGACGGCTTGCCGTGAGGGGGGTTGTGGAGGGGGCGTGTCTCTGACTGCAGAGGGTACAACAGCCGTCTCCCCCTACCCAGCCAGCTACTCAGAGACCTGGACAGCTGTAATAGTGACCCCGTGGCTGTGGCCAGCTGCTTTGTGGAAAGGGTAAGAAGCCCTGGGTCCTTCCCAGGGCAGTGCGGCATGTCCTGCACCTGTTCTGATGAAGGGTGTTCTGGGGCGCAGCCAGGGCTGCCGGGTGGATGGGATGTCCTAGACAGACGGGTACAAAGGTGGATCTGCAGGCACTTGGGGAAGCGGGACGTGTGCTCTGCCGGCCAGGGACCTATGTGGCACCACTGTCTTTACAATCACATGGGAATCTCCCTGAAATCACTATTTTTGGTCTCTCCTTAGAGCCAAGAGTTTGATATCTACACCCAGTATTGCAACAACTACCCCAAGTGAGTAATTAGGGTATGGGGGGAGCAGAGCCATTTGGGGAGCCCAGAGTCTCCGTCCTCATCCAGGCCTTCCCCAGGTGGTGACGCCCCTTCTTCCCACTCGCAGCTCAGTGGCCACCCTGACTGAGTGTATGCGGGACAAACAGCAGGCCAAGTTCTTTCGGGACCGGCAGGAGGTGCTGCAGCACTCGCTGCCCTTGGGCTCCTACCTGCTGAAGCCAGTCCAGCGCATCCTCAAGTACCACCTGCTGCTCCAGGTGGCGTAGAGGCCCCCCCACCCCCAGCACATGGGTGGGAGGGGGAGGGGTCTTTGAGTCAGGGTCACCTACACCCACGTCTCCTATGCAGGAAATTGCCAAACATTTTGATGAAGAAGAGGATGGCTTTGAGGTGGTGGAGGATGCCATTGACACCATGACCTGTGTGGCCTGGTACATCAACGACATGAAGAGGAGGCACGAGCATGCAGTCCGGCTGCAGGTGCTGGGGGTTGTGGGGGGAGAGGCGGGGGCCGGTGGGCCAGGGCCTGGGAGAGAGTGGCTGGGGCCACTCTGCTGGGACGAGCCCAGGGGTGGTGTCTTGGGGTCTGCGTGAGTCTCTGGGGCCTGGGTAGCCTGACCCTGGGGGTCTGGGCCTCTCTGCTGCAGGAGATTCAGTCGCTGCTCATCAACTGGAAGGGGCCAGACCTGACCATCTATGGGGAGCTCGTCCTGGAGGGCACATTCCGTGTGCACCGCGTGCGCAACGAGAGGACCTTCTTCCTCTTTGACAAAACACTGCTCATCACCAAGAAGCGGGGTGATCACTTCGTGTACAAGGGTCACATCCCGGTAACTAGGCTGTCCTTTCTCCTCCACCCTGCTCCCCCCAACCCCCAGAGACCTGGACCTTTGCACATGACGGTCTTTCCCTCTGCCCCAGTGCTCCTCCTTGATGCTGATCGAGAGCACCAGAGACTCCCTGTGCTTCACTGTCACCCACTACAAGCACAGCAAGCAGCAGTACAGCATCCAGGTGAGGGCAGGCCTGCGCGAGGCTGGGGAACAAGACCCCAAGGACACCTGCATGTGACTCCTGGCTCCCCTGCTCACCTGGCTGCCCTGAGCCCCAGAGTCTCCATCTGTAAAGCAGGAGCCATTGCAGGCACCCCTTTGGGGCGTGGGGAGGAGTCAAGCCAACCTCACAGAGGCCCCAGTAGGGCCCCTCTTTCTACCTCCCTGGGCATAATGACCTGAGTCCCTTTCCCTTGGATCCTCCCAGGCCAAGACGGTGGAGGAGAAGCGGAGCTGGACTCACCACATCAAGAGGCTCATCCTGGAGAACCACCATGCCACCATTCCCCAGAAGGTGAGCTGTAGGGTGCAGGGAGAACATGTCCCTTTGAGCCAGCTCTGGAGGGTCTGCTGGGGTTATCTGCTGGGTGCTGGCTCCACGGGACAGTGGGTCAGTAGAGCAGATGCCCCAGGCCTCAGTGCAGCACTGTGGGGTATCCTGGCACAGCATGAGTGGGTCCCTGGGCAAGGGAGGCACAGAACTCAGCAGGGTGTTGACAGGTGGGTTTCCTTCCCTTCCAGGCCAAGGAAGCCATCTTGGAAATGGATTCCTATTGTAAGTGTACCCTTTTCTGCTGGTTTTATTCCTAACTGTGCACATTGCTGGGTCAGACTGCCTCCTGGGGAAGCTTTGCCTGATGCTTTTATTCCAGGAGCAGGGAGGACAGGGCCAGGGGTCAGCTGTACTGTTAGGGACATTGTCCTGCTGAGGGGCCTGAAGCTCCCAGGGTGGAAGATTGAGGGAGCTCAGGAGGCTTCTGGTCCCTGGAGCTGGGCAGGTGGCAGAGGTGCGGCCAGGTGCGGGCAGGGTCTAGGCCAAGGCTGACTGGGAGCCAAAAGCCTGATTGTCTCTGTCCTGGGTGCAGATCCCAATCGGTACCGCTACAGCCCAGAGCGGCTAAAGAAGGCGTGGTCCTCCCAGGACGAGGTGTCCACCCACGTGCGCCAGGGGCGCCGGCAATCTGGTAAGGGAAAGGCTCTAGGCACGGGAGCCCTTTTCTTTGGACCCTTGGCCAGGCCGGGGACCAGCTGCAGCTCTCGCCTCTCTAGAAATCCTGAGAAAGGGCAGGAGGGGAGGGTGGATGGACATGTGTGGTGTGTCCTCTCCCTGTGCTCATGCTGCCCCCACCGGGCACCCCGGGCCCTTCTTGCCCCGCAGGGCTGCACAGCCGCCATTCTGAAGGCCCTAGGAATAGTTGTTTGCTCAGGTCTTGGTGCCCCTTCTTAGCAGCTCCCTTTTGATATAAACCTACCCTCTGGCACTCGGAATACCGAGCCAGCCAGGAGCAACTCAGACGTCTTGGATGGTCTCCAGCCAGTCCTGGAGCAACGGAGCAGAAGCAGGACATGGGGGGAAAACGAGTTAGACTGCAAGTGGCACCAAAACCAGATGGGAAATATTGACTTTGGGTCTCAGGAAAAAGTTCCATTTTTTTCTCCTGGGTTTTCTTCCATCACTGGTGTTGCTGCTGTGTCCTTGGATTTCTTGGAATGAATCGTCTATTTGAAAAAAGAAAACCTTGCTTTTGCTCTTAGCTCTGTGGCAATGAGAGTGTGTGTTTTCTATTTCTGTTTTTTTGCTGCTATTCCGTCATGGTCCAGGATGGGTCTGGCATAAGCCAGGTGTCTACCAAACGTATACCTGTGGTGGGGAGTGAGGTGAGAACTGTCTTAAGACCCTGAGAGAGAAAGATTCTAGAGTGACTGAGAGCAGTGTCCTGGCTTGGACTCAAAAGGGTACTGGGTTTTGGTTGGCCGTGACCCACCGGCCCTCTGAACACGTGTGTGGATTGACTTGTGGGCTTTGGCCTTCTGGAAGTTGGAACCAGGTGCTCTCTGAAAGCCTTTGTGTTTTTGTGTTATTTGGTGTTGCTCCGAGTGGATCTTGAACATTAGGCAACCTAGCTATGGTTGCAAAATTTGATGGTTGAAAGCCCCACATTGGGAGTGTTGTTTTCTTAGTCTCTGGCCCTCTTTCTTTTCTTTCCTTTCTTCTCCTGTGATTCTCTCCCTGCCCCCGCTTAACGCACCATGGCATAGAGTTGGAAGCACATGAAAGTATTCAGCAAGCGTTAATGTTGGTTGTAGTAATAGTAACTCTGTAATGATGTCAGCATCAAAACTTTAGCTATGGATGCACAATTCTGAATGTGCTTAAAGCCATTAAATTGTACACTTTAAGAAATGAGTGAATTGCATGGTCTGTGCATAATATCTCAATAAAGCTATTACCAAAAACAAAAAGTTAGTTATCCCAGGCACACAGGAAATGAGCCATTTTAGAGAGCCGAAATTTCCACATGGCTGAGATTTTAGCTTGTAAGTACTAAAAGAGCTGGCATTTTAAAAATTTGTTGGTTGGTTGGTTTGTTTGTTTGTTTGTTTTACCTCTTAGGAAACAGACATAAACATGTCTAAAGTATGTTTTGTACTCTTGAGCTTCTAAAATAAAGGGTGCTGACCACAGGTGACCTCTTCTTCCTTTTCTGGAGTTGGTGCAACAGCATCACTTCTGCCGTGTGAGCTGCCAGGTGGGGCGGGGCGGGGGTTGCCCTAGACACAGCCCACGCGGAAGGTGTCGTTCGTCCGCACGGTTCTTCTGCAGTCAAAAATGTGCATTCTCATCGGTCTGAGCATATTTGTTTATAGTATCCCCTCTTCCCTTTCTGTCTGTTGGAATTCAGTCGATTGAACTCGTGGGAACTGTGTGTAAAAGTAGACAGGGTGCAGGGGGGTGGGAGGATGGGGGTGTGGAGAGAAAGGACCTGGGCTGTGTGCAGGAGGAGCTTTTGCGCCTGGGCTCGGCCGTCCATTCTGCTCGAAGTCGTCTCTGCTTCCTACTTGCAGAGAGCTGAGGAGGGCAGACAAGTGCACTGTATGGATAAGCAAGGTCTATCATTGTATCTTAAATATTTGTTGCTTATTAAATATTCTTGATTACAAGTTTTAAAATGAAAGAATAGGAGCTTTTCTATTTCCTACTATAAAACCATTAGTTGTTTGCGTACATCGATGCAGATAGAGTGTGTGTCTGTTGTGTTTGTGCGTCTCAGGAGAAAGGAAGTTCTTCAATAGACTCTCCTGCCGAGGAACAGCTAAGAGACCTTAATAGACTTTCCTCCTGGCTCCAAGTTCATAGAAATTGTGGCCATCCCTGGGCCTCCCACTTAACACCAGCTGGGCAAAGATAGGGATGGGCTAAGGCCAAGGCTCTGGAGAGCAGTACCTTGAGACAACATCTTCTCACTCCTCCCCTCCATTCTCAGGTGTGTCCCCAGAAAGGCTGGAGTACAAGGGGATGGCACCTTCAGCCTAATGGGTGTGTTTTGTATCCTGTCCCCAGAGCCTGGCCACTCCCCGTACAGCCGGGCAACACTCCCCAGCGAGCAGCGAAGCTTCCTGATGCCAGGCCTTCAGGGCCGTAGAAAGTCGGGTGCGACCTCTGCTTTCCAGCTGGGGTGCTGTCGGGGGCTTGGCAGTGGGTGCGGCTAGTGTGCTGATATGCCTATTGCAAGGGGGCTAGGGGCTTGAAGTAGAGCCAGAGATGTGGCTGGTTGTCTGAAGGGGCAGCATGGGGCTCAGTCCCCTTGAACAGGCTCCTGTGCCGTGGGCCCTGGGTGGGGTGCACTAATGCAGGGACCCTGGGGAGTGCTGCTCCCACAGGGCTGGTGGTCACAGTGAAGGTCCCTGGAGCTGGATGGGCCCTGCCTACCTGGTGGGTGGGCATGAGGGCGCTCGCTGACACTGTGGAGGGCAGCCTCCCTGAGGCTCTAGTGCTGCTGGGGCCAAGCCAGTGTGGACTTTGAGCTGGTGATGGGCTGGTGGCGCTGTGAGCTTGGGAGGGCCGGGCCAGCTGTCTCCTGGCCTGTGCTGACCGCCCATCTGCTTTCCTCCTCAGAGCCGACCAAACATTTGCTCAGGCAAGCGAATGAGAAAGGTGAGTGTGCAAGGGGTACGCAGCCCATCCCATTGAGCTTGGGGAGGAGGGTGGAGCAGGCGCCCACCTGGGGAGGGGTTTGCCGAGAACAGTTCAGAGGGGACTCTGCCCCAATTTGCTGTCTGAGGGGCACTGGAGCTCTCCCCGAGGGCATGCCTTGCCCCCCTCCCCTTCTCCTCGTAACAGCAGGAGCCAAGTGACAGGCACAGACCTGCTCTGCGTCCCAGGCTCCTGTTCCATCAGTGGTTCCTTTGAAAGCCCAGGAGATGGGGTGAGGGTTCTGGGAGCAAGAGCCCCCATTGCGGCCTTCCCGTTTGGCCTCCGCACAGAGGCTCTTTCTCCTGCTCATTGATCTCTTCCCCTCCCCTGCCCCTTGCTTTCTTGCCGGGGACCTGGTGGCGGTGTCAGCAGCCAGTGAAGCAGGAATGAAGGTGAGGCCACTGGGCAGTGGGGGCCCAGGAGGGGATGGGGTGGGACTACCCAGCTCAGCCCCTGGCCCCACAGCCCTCCTTGTCCTCATTCATGCAACACATACCTGTCAAGCACCCACCATGTGCCAGGCCAGGCTCGGTGGCACAAGGGTCACAGAGATGAATACATGGCCCTTGCCCAGGGGCCCCTTCTGCCCCTGCGGGTGGCTGCCCAGCCTGGATTCTCTTACATCTCCTGCCCAAGAAGCAGGCAGGCTTCTTGGGGTTCTGAGTTCTTGAGCAGGTCCCAGCCTTCCCGCTCCTGCTGGACCCCAGTGGAGACCTGGGGTTGGGCATGTAGATATGGCTGTCTGTGCGAAGCCTCCCCACCCCAACTGCCCACAGGAGGAGGGGATATTGCCCAAGAGGCTGGTCACGAGGGGGTCTTGTGCTCTGAACAGCATGCAGGCAGTGCTGGCACCCTCCTGGACTTTGGGCAGCCCCCCCGTACGCGGGGCCTGCAGCCGGAGGCTGAGGGGGCTGCTCAGGAGGGGCAGGAGGAAGAAGAGGAGGTGGTCGAGGAGGAGGAGGAAGAGCAGGCCTTTCAGGTTTCTCTGGAGGACCTGGCAGGGCATGAAGGCAGCGAGAAGGGGCCTGGGCCAGAGCCTCCAGGCTCGGAGGAGGAGGAGGAGGAGGAGGAGGAGAGCCTGGCAGTGGCGGAGCAGGTAGCCGACTTTGCCAGCTCCCTGCTGGCCGCCCTCCACTGCTGGCACTATCGGGCCAACGCTTTACTTTTCTCCCGGGGCGCTATGGTGAGGTGTCTCTCTGATCTCCCCTCCTCCTTGCATGTTCCCTGGCATGTGCATGCCCCTCAAGAGTCCCCTCCGCTCCCCTCCCTCCCGCCCTGTCTCCTGTACTCCTGCCCTCAGCACCTCTTAACCCTTCGCTCGCTGTCACGCCCTGGTGAGCCCCTGGCATGTGCTACTCCAGTCTCAGGCGCTAACTGGTGTAACACCCAGGGGCATAACGAATGGGGTGGGCTGGTGGGGGAAGAGAGAGGCTGGGACAAAGGCGGGGCTGGGAAGGTCAGGTCCGCCTGGCCTGGAAGGAAAGGTGAGCTGGGTTGTTCTGAAGCCGTCTGCCTGGCAAGGATGTCTACGGTCCTAAGCCTTGCAGTTCTGGTTGGCTCTGGACTGGCTCAGGGCAGCCCACCCTCCTGGAGACCCAGGAGGTGCTGCCCATGTTGGGATGCAGAAGGGACCAGTTCCCAATTGTCCTAGAGTTGACAACTGACCTCTGCTTGCTGTAGGGGAAGGGGCGCAGGGAGTCTGAAGGCCCCAAGAGCTGCGGAAGGTCCAGTGGCCGGTCCCCAACCAGTGCTGAGAAGCGCATGAGCTTCGAGTCCATCTCTTCCCTGCTAGAGGTGAGCAGCCAGCAGATGGGATGGGGATAGTGCAGACGTACCTGGAGCCCAGATCCCCAGGGCTGCAGGTGCAGCTTTCAGGCATGGGCTTTCCAACTGGGCTAATGGGAGCAGAGATTCCCCAACCCTCAGGACTCTTGCCCCTTCAGGAAGCCTGTTGGGCCTAAGGGTGCGTGGTTTGATGAGCAGACTGCCCCTTCCTATGAATTAGAAAAAGATGGTTCTTCCTTGGGCAGATGCAGTCCTGTGCCAAGGGGCACAGCTAGTGGAAAGGAACCAGATTTGAACCCCTTGGCCAGCCACCTTGTTAGGGCACAGGGCCCTGCCCTGCCAGGGTGCCAGACATTTAAATCACACCTGGGCAAAGGGGTAGGGTGTTGGTTTCTACTGGACACCTCCTACATGACTAATGTTTTCTCCTATTCCCCATAAGAGCTCTAGAAGAAAAATGGCTCTGAGAGATTGATAATGTGCCTGACCCTGGGCAGGGTCTCTGACTCAAGCCCATGCTGTCTGCGGCTTGTATGGAGCTCTGAGTTTTTGCTTTCCCAAAATTATAAGGGAAAGGTCATGAGCTGAGACCTAGACCTCACGTTGGGCCTCACAGCCGGGACTCAGAAGCCCGGTTAACATGGGATAGGAAGGTAGCATGGTGTCTTAGTTGGTTCGGTTCGGGCTGCTATAACAAAATACCTTAGGCTGGGTAGCTTATAAACAACAGACATTTATTCAGCGTTCTGGAGGCTGGGAATTCTCAGATCAAGGTGCCAGCAGGTTTGGTGTCTGATGAGGGCTTGCTCTCTGCTTCATAGATGACAGCTCTTTGCTGTGTCCTCACATGGGGCAGGCAGGTAAGCTCCCTCGAGCCTCTTTGATGAGGGCACGGAGCCCATTCGTGACGGGGGAGCCCTCGCGGTGGCTGGCGGCTGGTGTGTTGGACAGCGCAGGTTATGAGTCCTACCCTGCAGATTCTGGGCTAGAACAAACGGAATCAGATCCGATTCCTCAGAATTGAATGTTTGCTCTTATCTTCTCCCTGAAGACCTCCCTGGAAAGCTGCCTGTCCCTGCCAGTTTTATGGTTCAAACTGCCTCCAAGGTGGTCAAGAGGGAATTCTCAGATTTACTTCCTTCCTTGCCCATTTGCTGGGCATATGCAGTCGTTCTGGGCCCGCAGGTGCTGAGGCCGGCTGGGAGGAGCCACAGTCCTGGTCCTCAACCTCTGACGGGACCCCAGCATGTAGCCGTGATGCCCTTTGGACCCTGATCCACACGGAGGGCCCTGGCTTCTCAGAGAAATTAGAATGGTCTCTCGTGTTGCTCAGGCCTGGGTTTGCACCTGAGAACTCCCAGGTGGGGAACCTCTGCGGCTTTAGGAAGCTGCCTTCCCATCAGATGGGAGCAGGCCACTGGGTGCCTGACCTGGCGTTATGTGTCCCCACCATGTCTCTGTGGTTCTCAGGCAGGTTGCTCCTGAAGTGTCGCCAGCGTACGGTATCTGTGTTTCTAGCGTTTTCCTTGGGTTTGAGGGCATGGGCCCAAGACTCCAGCTGCAGGGTGACTAAAGGACACAATCGTGTTCCTCTCCCCTAAGGACCCATTGCCCCATTTTGGGTCGTGCTCATTCTGGTTGCCTTGAGTCCTAAACTGCAGGCCCCCGTCCCTGGGCTTTGAGCAGGCTGTGCTGTCCCCTCAGCCCCCAGGTCTCATGAAGGGGGTTTTTTACTCACGTGAGCTCTCTCCGTGATGTTCCAGGTTGAGCCAGATGCCGAGCCTGAAACCGAGCAGGAGGTGTTTGCTGCTGTGGAAGGTGCCAGTGCCGAGGAGATGCCTTCAGACACAGAGTCTCCAGAAGCACTGGAGACACAGCTTGACACCCACCAGGGGCTGCTGGGGATGGACCACCCTGGTGACATGGTGGGCTTCGTGGTGGCTGAGAGCACCGAGGACCTTAAGGCCCTGAGCAGTGAGGAGGAGGAAGAAATGGGGGCCGCTCAGGAGCCCGAGAGCCTCCTGCCACCCTCTGTGCTAGACCAGGCCAGCGTCATTGCTGAGAGATTCGTCAGCAGCTTCTCCCGGCGAAGCAGCCTGGGGCTGGAGGATGGCAAGTCCAGTGGGTTCGGGACCCCACAGCTGGTCAGCCGCAGCAGCAGTGTGCTCAGCCTGGAGGGCAGTGAGAAGGGCCTGGCCCGGCGTGGCAGCGCCTCTGACTCCCTCAGCTGTCAGCTCGCCGCAGAAGTGGATGTCAGTGTGGGGTTAGCCACAGAGGACAGCCCTTCTGTCAATGGGACAGAGCCCCCAATGGGACACAGCTGCCCTGTGGAGCCTGACAGGTCTTCCTGTAAGAAGAAGGAATCCATGCTCTCCACCCGAGACCGGCTGTTGCTGGACAAAATTAAGAGCTATTACGAAAATGCAGAGCACCATGATGCGGGCTTTAGCGTCCGGCGCCGGGAGAGCCTCTCCTATATCCCCAAAGGACTGGTGAGAAACTCGGTCTCCAGGTTCAACAGCCTTCCCAGGCCAGACCCGGAGCCGGTGGCCCCAGAGGGGCGCAAGAGACAAGTGGGCTCCCGGCCGGCTTCATGGGCTCTGTTTGATCTCCCAGGACCAAGCCAGGCAGGCGCAGTGGATCCGCCTCCTATTACAGATGCTGAGTTCCGCCCGTCTTCCGAAATTGTGAAGATCTGGGAGGGGATGGAGTCTTCCGGGGGGAGCCCTTGGAAGGGGCTGGGCCATGGCCAGGCCAACGGCTTTGACCTGCACGAGCCGCTCCTCATCCTGGAGGAGCATGAGCTGGGAGCCATCACCGAGGAGTCAGCCACTGCGTCTCCGGAAAGCGCCTCGCCCACCGAGCGTCCCAGCCCAGCCCACCTGGCGCGGGAGCTGAAGGAGCTGGTGAAGGAGCTGAGCAGCGGTGCCCAGGGGGAGCTGGTGGCCCCCCTGCACCCCCGCATCGTGCAGCTCTCCCATGTGATGGACAGCCACGTGAGCGAGCGCGTCAAGAACAAGGTCTACCAGCTGGCCCGCCAGTACAGCCTTCGCATCAAGAGCAACAAGTCGGCCAGGCCACCCCTGCCGTGGGACAAGGCGGCCCCCGAGAGGGATGGGAAGAGAGCCACCATTACCTGCTTACAAGAGGAGGTGTGGGAGCCATCCGGTGGCAAAGGTATGACCGGAGTGGGGAGTGGGCCCTTCTCGCAAGTCTGGGTGTTAAAGAGCCAATGAGGAGCCAGTTGGCTCCTAGAGGAAAGTGGCCTCTAAAAGTCTCTAACAGAGAGAGGAGCTGGACCCTGAGCACCGGGGCCATGGGGTGAGCCCTGGCCACCGGGCCAGCACTTGGAGGCCAGGTCTGCACTCCTGGGAGCCCTTTTGATGCCCTCTGCTCCAGCCCTTCCTGGCGAGTAAAGACCTTTGGGGAAACTGGCCATGGGCTCCTTCTTTACCAGGATGGGGCAGAAGCTTTCTTCTCTTCCTTTGACTCTGGGCCTCCTTCCGCTGCCGCCGTCTTCCCCTTGCCCTTTGCTAGAGGAGCTATAGGTGGTAAATAAGATTCCTCTCCCATCACACCCCAAACCCCAGCAGCCAGCCTTGCATGGAAGTGAGGTGGGGATGGATCAGAGCCCTCCCTGGCAGCTCTCCTGTCCTGCCCAGGGATTCAGGCAGCCTCCTCTCTCCTCACAGGTAAGAGAAAGCCGGTGCTGTCCCTCTTCGACTATGAGCCTCTGGTAGTCCAGGAGCATAGCCCCCCCAAATCCTCCTCTGCTGGGGAGATGGCACCTCGGCGTTTCTCCTTCAGCCCATCAGCCGCCAGCCCGAGGACCACCTCGCCTGGGGCCCGGCCCTCCTCCCGAAGCCCCCGAAGCCCCTTCGACACTGAGACTTTCAATTGGCCCGATGTCCGAGAGCTCTGCTCCAAGTACGCCTCCCACGATGGGGCTCTCCGGGCCGAGGGCAGCCAGCCCCGTGGCCCACCTGTCAACCGGAGCCGCTCGTTGCCCGAGAACATAGTGGAGCCACCTCGGCCTGGCAGGGTGGACCGCTCCTGCAGCCTGAACACCAAGAGGGGCAAGGGAGGCAGAGAAGCTGCCCAACCCCAGCCCCCCCGGTCTCCACCCCAAATCGGGACGGATGGAGGTGAGGCCTTGTTTGTCACCGCAGACCTCATCCTGGAGGACAACCGGCGGGTGATTGTCATGGAGAAGGGGCCCCTTCCTGGCCCCACTGCAGGGCTGGAGGAGGAGGGCAGGGGGCAGGGACCAAGCTTGCCAGCGGCCCCGGTGGGGCAGGGCCAGGATTTCCAGGAGTCTGTAGAGTGCCGGCCAAAGGAAGAGGACTCGAGGGACCCAACAGACCCAAGCCAGCAGGGCAGAGTGAGAAACCTGAGAGAGAAATTCCAGGCCTTGAACTCTGTGGGTTGACTCTGACTCCTGGGGGAAGGAGTCACGTTGGAGGTTGGGAAGAGCCTGGGTCACAGGAGCCCTGCCCAGGGCTGGCGGAAGGCTGTCCCCTCTGCTGTCCTGGAAGAAGGCTCCCATGTGCGGTGGACTGGCTGCTGCCTGTGCTGTGTGCTGGTGCCTGCGACAGCTTCCCACAGGCCCCCATGAGCCACTCTTCCCTCTGAGGCCGATGTGCCATTTTCCTTGTAAATAGTTCTTCTCTGGTAAGAAGCCAAATATTTAAGCTCACCTCTTCCCAGAAAGAGCAAGCTCTGCTCAGGCCACTGCCAGCCCGAGGAGCCCACCCCAGGGGACTTGGCAAGGGGCCTGGGGGTCTTTGCTCTTTAACTGTGCCTTTCCTTAGGTATCCAGGCAGGAATGAAGCCAATAATTTATTGCTTTCCATTCTGTGGTGTGTGTGTGCACGTGTGAGTGTGTGTCCTCCTGTTGTTTATGCCCCTCCTGTGAGGAATGTAACAGATTCAGTTCAGGTACGCTGAGGGTTGTCTCGCTGACCCTGTGGTTGTCGCTAATGTACACACATTTCATTATTTGCCAATGGTGCAATAACCGCTGCTGACCAACCGACCTGTGTGTGGCCTCCTTACTGGGCCCGGTGGGGTGGGGAGGGTTGTTCGTGGGCCAGGGATGTCTCAGGGAGGCAGGGACACAGGGGTTGTTCCTTCCGCACCCATTCATCGTCCAGGCACATGACGGCTAAGACACCAGGGTGCTGGCAGGGGAGGTGGGGTGTCAAGGGCGGGAACTTGCTCTCCTGCTCCCGTGGGTTTCTCGTCTGCCCACGGCTGGCTGTCCTGTCTGGGGTGGGGACCCCACATGCCAGCCTTTAGCTTTCTTCCCCAAGAGGCCAAAGTTGGACTAAAAAAAGAGGATGGGGAGGTGAATGGAACATTTTTCTAAGGAGCAGACGTTTCTGATGTCTGTCTGGTGCCTTTTGCTCCCCTCTCCCTCCCCTCTGGTTCCCACGAGACATCCGGAAGGCAAGGATTCTAAACTTGGAGCCTAGAAATATCTTAAAAAGTGGCTTGCAGCATTGGGCGAGGAGTGCAAGTGCGCTTTTCTGGGATGGGTCCTCTGTTTTTATTGCGGTCTTAAAAATGCCTGTGATTCAAAAGAGCTAGGAGTGTCTCCCAGTTTCAGTTGGGTTTTCTGCCTTCTCTCTGTGGAGGACCAGCCTTATCTTGCCTGGTTGGTTCAGGGGGGTCGGGGGGCTGCTGGGAGGAGAGGGCCTGCAGGGCCCAGGTGGTAGAGCTGTCTGACAAGTTCCCACAGGTCTGCGGGGTCAGGGTCCCTTGGGTCTTCTGACCTAGGAACACGGGCTCAACCTGCAGATGGGCCTGCGGAGTCTAGCAAGGTCCAGGGAAGATCAGAGGCAAGTGTTGGCCTCTTTGGAGCAGCAGCAGTGTGGGGCAGTGATACTGTGTTCTGCTGCCTGCTCTGAATCTTCTGTGGTTACTTCCACAGTCACTGAGAAGAGAACTGACTCCTCCCAGGCCAGTCTGGGGATGTGACGCTGAGTGGCCACAGTGCACTGGATGGTGTGAGAGTCAGGCAACCCAGCTTCTCATCCCAGCCTTGCCATTAGCTAGCCAGGTCACCTACACTCTTTTTTCTCATCTATACATTGAAAGATGGATGAGTAGCTGTTTCCCAAACTCCAACAGGGACTCTTAGTTATAGCTAACCCCTTCTGCTTACACAGCCATCCAGGTGTGTCTGGGAACCTGGGACCGGGGCAGCAGTTCTCACCGGCTGCCCATTAGAATAACCTGGGGAGCCCTCTGAGGACTGGCAGTGTCTGCATCCATCCCCCCAGACCCTCTGAAGCTGCCCGCAGAGATGAATCCAGGTGTAGAGATTCTGGTGATTCTGCCATCCAACGGGTGCTGAGATCTGCCCTGAGCTCCATGGGGACAGGCTTGGACCGATCTTTGCTTAGAAAGGGTTTTGCCCATCTTCAGGCTGCAAGTTGATGAAATGCACAAGTGAGCAAGCTTTTCCCAGGGACAAACCAGAGAGTCTGGCCGTCCCTCTGTCCCCATGCTGCCAGCCCTGTTAGGCCCAGTTCAAAGGGAAACGAGGCTAGTCAAATAAGAAACAGAGAAATATGGAGCATTATTGATTTATTAGAAAAACTAGTAAATGGGTTTCCTCTGGTTGGTGGAAGCACAGTTGAGCAGGTGGAGGACATGGCCCAGCCGGCCCCAAGGCCAGCCCAGATTGCATGGTCTGTGCCCAACTGGGTTGCTTTCCTCTGCAGCCACCTCCTTGTGTCCTCCCTGAGCTTGCTTGTCCAAGGGACCAAGCTACGTGGTCCTCTGGCCTCTTCTTCCTCTGGAGTTCTGTCCCTTCCCACTGAGGGAGTATGGGGAGCCAGGACCAGCCTAGGGGACCCTAGCTGCCCCGCATAGGCAGGAAGTAGGGGGTGAGGAGGGGAAGCTGAGCTTTGCACAGGCCTCCCATGTGGGTGCCAGTGGAGGTGTGCTGGGGGGAACCCAAGGACCTCCATACCTCAGTTGAGGCCCAGGGATGCAGGGGAAGGAGGACCACCTGACCGTACCCAGAAGGAGCTTCCTCTGAACTGCCCTGGGGAGGAAGCCTGTTATGCTGGTGTGGACTAGAGCTGTGTCAACCTAGTTTGGGAGTACCGTCAAAGACAAGACTGCAAATGTGTAAGAACAAAAAAGAAACCTTGCCAGGGCACCAGCAGAGCTTAGCCCTGGTGTGGCACGGGGTCTCCCAAAGCTGGGCACCTGCAGTCTTAGTCCAGTTGATCAAGTGTCTTGGCCTGGGTGATGTGGGAGGGATGCGTGGGGAGCTGGCAAGAGATGGTGGGTCACATGCAGCTGGCTGCCCTTGCCCCATCCAGGGCACCTGGGGTGGTGGAATCCTAGCTCTTCCATTGGAGCCTTTTCTTTCTTAGGTTGGTGGAGTTGCTTGCTGGAAATTTCTCACTTTAAGTGCTACTTGGGCACACGTTGAGGGGAGAAGGTGGGCCCTTGTCCCTTGGCTCCCTAAGGACTGGCCCAGGGAAATAGTTGAGGGAGGTGCACCTCTACCCTTCAGCAAGGAACCTGCTCTCCATGCTCTTGAATGCACCAAAGGCCTCCTTTATTGCTGGGTGAGTGTGGTCACTGCGCTGCCTTGGTTTCCCCAGATATAGAAAGGCTGGTGAACCCATACATACTAGGTTCCCTGTAGAAGCAGAGCGCTATAGGGTCACGTGTGTTGAGGCCAAATGAAGACCCTGGCTACAGAGGTGGCAACGTCTGACCTGGGGACATCAGACTGCATCGGGTAACTCTTCCCTCATGCCTGTCTGTGGAAGTTGGCCTCACCCTGACGTGGAGTCAGGGCCACAGGGTGGACTGAATCTCTGCACTGTGCCTGCACTGGTCAGTGCTAAGCATTCCTGGGAAGGCCTCGAGATTCTGGACGCCTGCCCTGGGGCTTCTACCTGAGCCTCACCCTCTTCATCTCCACGTATCTAAGGCTCCTTCCCCTGGGGAAGGTGGTAGAAACAGTGACTGCAGGCCCTGGGGACCTTTATGGTCTCCCTCGGGGGAAACACTTTTTGCCCCCAACTTGACCCCTCTTTTGGACCTAACTGCTGTTAGGATGCTGGGCTGGAAGTGTGTTGCTTTCAGAGTAGAGTGGCGGGGAAGATCCTTGTGGAATGAATGGTCTCTCTCCAGAGGTCTGACCTTGGCAGCACGGGGATGGCCATCCCTGGGGTTGTAGATTGCAGAGCGCCTTCCACTGTTTGGGGATGGAGGGTGGTAGATGTTTCACCTCTGTACTCACGTGACTCCCAAGACCCAAAGTCAGGACCTTCAGGAGAAGTCAGCTTATGCCACATGGGTGGTAATACCTAGGTGTGGCCACATTTGCCACCCTAAGGTAGTAAGGGATCAACTTTGCTGCCTGTCCAGTCAATACCCTCCCACGGTACCAGCTGCAGATGGGACACAATCAGGCGTTTGGTTCTGGATGCTTCAGTCCAGGTGCCGGGCTGTGCATCTTGCATCCTGGAGGTCCACACTGTCTCCCTAAGGGGCCCTGTGTCTGGTGGGTATTGCTGGTTTGGCTGCTACTGAGAGTGAGGGGAGGGTCCCAGCATGGAGAGGCAGAGCCTCAGGCAGTGTGAGACCTGTCACCCTTCAGGTCTGAGCCCTAAGCTCTAACAGGTTAGATGGTTTTGAGGAGGATGGTTTGAACTTGCCTCCGTGGTGGAAGCAAAGGGTACTGGAGGTGTCAGGAGGCACCTTCAGTCAGGACCCACCAACCTTGCAGGGTGCTCTCTCTCATGGTGCGAGGAGGAGAGGGGAAGGGATGTGGAGGCCCCTGAGGTGAGAGGCCCAGTTCTGAGGAAGCCTAGTGCAGAGGGGGCTGGTGGCACCCAGGGCCCTGCATGCGGTCTTGTCCCCTCAGGTCCCCCAGCAGCCCCTTGCAGCCCACCTGAAGGCTCCTTCCTCATGTCCCTAGGGGGCAGGCCAGGTGCTTCCAGTGTCCTCTTCCCTTTCCTTTTCCTTGGTGACGACCAGGTGGGAGGTGACCCCAAGCAAAGACTTACTGTGTGGATGGGCAGCGTTTGAGGAACCCCTCAGCCACCTTCTCCAGCTTTTATGGGGGTAGGGGACCGGCGAGCCCCCAGCTCGGGAGGAGGGTGGGAGAGAGGAGGGCGCGTGCCTCAGAGAACCGTTTCCTGCCCCCAGGCCTGGAGGCCCCCGGAGGGCGCCAGAGGAGCCGGAGCCCTGTCTGCGGGGCACCGGGTGGGCGGGCAGGCGAAGGCAGCTCTTGCCGTGCAGCAGGCGACTCGGCCCGGAGCTGGCCGGCGGGAGGAGGACCCACCCTCGGGGACCACTAGGAGCTACTTCTTTTTGGGGAAGAAGCTGAATCTCTTCTCCTTGTCCTTCTTGCCAAGGCTGGCCTCCGGGCCGGAGAGGGAGGGCAAGGGCAGGCTCTGTGCCTTGACGCGGATGCTCTGGGACTCGTTGATGGCGGTGCTCACGCCCTGTAGCCAGGACAGCATCTCCTCCTGTGGGGCAGGAGGTCAGCGCCCAGTCCGGAAGGTGCGACGGCACCCACACTCCCACCCTGGCAATGAAGGGTGCCCCTAGTACTGCCTATTTGGAGGGAGCCTTGAGAGCAAGTGGCTGGAGTCTCCACCTGACCCCCTGTGCTACACATCTGGGGTAGGCTGTCCCCCAGCCCCACCCCCGCTTACCTCGTCCTTGCCGTGGAAGAGCCACTCGCTGCCATTACTCAGCCTAGGAGGACAAAAGGTTTCTTGTCATGTGGCTACCTCTGGGGGCCTGGGCAGAGGGCTGGCTCTCATCCCACAGTCCCCTGAGCATAATCTCCAGAACCCTCCCAGGAGAGCATAGCACCTTCTGAGAAGCAAAAGTCTGGACCATCAGCCTATTTGATTTGAAAAATCCCCAAGGAGCAGCAGGTCCTGGAGCTGGTCACATGCAATGGGCCTCGCCCTAGCCTTATTTTAAGGCCGAATTGGGCCATCAGCATGAGGGTTCAGGCCCAGGGAAGGGGCAGTGGACAGGAAGACTCACCTCAGCTTAAAGACGTGCTTCTTCTTCTTGTAGTTGGCAGCAATCTCACAGATGGCATGTCTCAGGGCCAGGGGCTCCTCCCCATGGTAGGGCATCCCCAGGGCCAAGTTCTTGGCATCCTTGTAGAAGGTCAGCTCGCTGTTCCTGAGCACACAGTACAGATTGTTCCAGGACCTGCAAAGATGCAGACAGGCAGGTCACCCACAGTCGTGATGCAGTATCTCTATAATCAGTTCCTGTAGCTTTACCATTTTTAAAATAATGATACCACTTTTGCCCTAGTAAGTAGTAATACATTTTGTTCTTTTTAAAAAAATCATCTAGATGCAATTTCATTACCTAATTTTTAATATTTTATGTATTCCTTCTAGTCTGTCTATTCACATAGTCACATTTTTTCTAGTCATATAGCTAAAATTTGATTATATTGTATATTCAATTTTATATCCTGCTTCCAGGCTTAATGCTATATCATGAGTATTTCTCCATATCCTCAAATATTTCTTGAAATAATTTTAAATAGCTATGTGGTGTCCCATCATATATATACGATTCACTTTATTGGTGGACCTTACACTACTAGAACATTTACCCACAATTTAAATAACAATGTGATGAACATTCTTATGCAATTAGTCTTTGCTTACTTTGAGATACATTTCTAGAAGAATTATTGGGTCTTTTTTTTTTTTTTTTTTTGAGACAGAGTCTCACTCTGTTGCCAGGGCTAGAGTGCTGTGGCGTCAGCCTAGCTCACAGCAACCTCAAACTCCTGGGCTCAAGCAATCCTTCTGCCTCAGCCTCCCGAGTAGCTGGGACTA
>CAUYRT010046683.1:0-14775 GCA_963574885.1 Lepilemur ruficaudatus | reverse complement strand
AAATCCCAGTAAGTTTTCTTATAGAAACAGAAAAAGATGACTCTAAAATGTATATGCAAATGCAAGGGATATAGAATGGCCAAAACAAACCTGGAATAGAACAAAGTTGAAAATTTTACACTATCTGGTTTCAAGTCTTATAATAAAGCCACAGTAAACCAGATGAGGTGGTATTACATAAGACAGATATATAAATCAGTGAAACAGAATGGTGACAGTGTAGTCATCACGGACAGAACTGTGTCCCCCAATATTCATATGTTGAAGCCCTAACCCTCAAAGTGCCTATTTTGGAGATAAGGCCTTTAAGGAGGTAACTAAGGTTAAATGAGATCATAAGAGTAAGGCCCTAATCCCATAGGACCGATGTCTTTATAAGAAGAGGAAGAGACACCAAGGATGTGCAAGCACAGGGAAAAGGCCAGGTGAGGACACACTAAGAATGTGCCATCTTCAAGCCAAGAGACCTCACCTGAAACCAACCCTGCCAGCACCCTGATGGTGGACTTCCACCCCCAAAACTGTGAGACAGTAAATTTCTGTTGCTCAAGACACCCCATTTGTGATATTCTGTTAGGTATGTGATATTCTGTTGTGTATATATAATACAGGTTTAGTACTGATGCAAGGATAGATACATAGATCGATCAATGAAACAGGATAAAATCCAGCAGTAGACCGACTTAATACATGGTGGATATATTTTTGACGAAGGCACCAATGTAATTCAATGAGGAAAAATTAATCTTTATTTGTTTAAAACAAATAATTCCGGAACAACTGGACACCCATATAAAAAAAATCTCAACCCCTACTTCATCATATGCAAAAATCAATTCAAAATGGACCATACTCCTAAATGTAAAAGCACAAACAATAAAATGTCTAGGAGAAAACAAGAAAAAATCTTCACAACCTTGAAGTAGGCAAATTTTTCTAGACTGCACACAAAAAGCACAACCACAAAAAGAAAACTTCGATGAATTGGACTTCACCAAAACTGAAACCTTTTAAATTTCAAAAGACACTGGTAAGAAAATGAAAAGATAAGCCACAAACTTGGAGAAAATACTCACAATGCAAATATCTGGCAAAGGACTCAGATCCAAAATACAGAAAAAAAAAAAAAAAACCATTGCAACTTAATAAGAAGAAGACAAATAGTCCAATAAACAATGGGCAAAAGACTCAAATGGACACACTACAAAAACAGCATATGAATTATGAATGGTCAATAAGCACATGACAAAATGTTCAACATCATTAATCATTAGGGAAACTCATATAAAAACTAGATCAAGCTATCACTAGCAATAGAATACCTAAAATTAAGATAGACAATACCAAGTGTTGCAGCATGTGGAGCAACTAGAACTCTCACAACTTGTTGGCAGGAACATAAAATGGCACAAACATTGGGAAAACAGTTTGGCAGTTTCTTATAAAATTAAACATACACTGACCATATGACCCAGCATTTGCATTTCTTGATACTAACACAAGACAAAAAAGAACATATGTCCACTCAAAGATGTGAACACTCATGTACTTTTATTCATAATAACCCAAACCTGGAAACAACTTAAAAGTCTATCAACAAGTAAAGAAATTAATTGTGCTATTTTTGTACACTATAAATACTCATCAATACAATACTAGCACAGTGTAAATACCCATCAATAAAATCAAGCACATGAAAACCTCTCAGAAACATTATCTTCAGCAAAAGAAACTAAACGCAAAAGCATATATACCATGTGATTGCATTTATACGAAGTTACGGAACAGGCAAAACTACTCCATAGGGAGACAAAGCAGATCAATTCGTGATTCTGGCAGAATGCGGATAAGGAGGGAATTGGCTGCAAAAGGGTATGAGGGAACTTTCTAAAATGATGGAGCTGTTCTGTGTCTTGACTGGGGTGACAGTCCACAGGTATAAACGCTTGTCAACACTCACCGATAAATGTACGCATTATATTGTATGTAAATTATACCACAATAAAGTTGATTCCTTTTCAATTAAAATGAAACATTTTCAAATGAGGCAAAGAATGAGAGAAGAGGTGGACCTTCCTTCTCCCTTCTGAGAAAGGAGGGAAAACACAAATGAACTGTCAGTAAGTTGCCAAGTTCTCTATTTCCGCCATGTTTGGGGGTTTTGTAGCAAGCATGTGTGACTTAGATAACTAAAAAAAAGGCTCTAAAAACTGTCTCACAGCACCGCACGCCTGGCCTTCTGAGTGGAAATCAGGGGGACCTCGAGAGATTCACCCTCATGTTCCCCTTCCTCCTCCTCTCCCCAGACGCTGTTGGCATTGCTGGTCTTGGTGCTGTACTTGAGCACAGGGATATCAGGTGAGCGTTCTGCAACCTGAGAAAGGAGGAACCGGCTCCACAGAGTCTGGTGGAGTATTCTGGAGATGGCTACATGCTAAGGGGACTCCATAACCTGCCTTCTTCTGCCCCGCCCCCCTTCACCTTACGGGCATGATCAGCCATGTTTATTTCAGTTACCGCTCATCTACCCATCTCTACCCAAGAGATGTTGTTTGTGCCCATTCCAGGAAGAAGTTGGGAGGTGTCAGAGAGGATCAGAGAATGTAACTGTTACCAGAATCCTGTGGCTTCCCAGGTAACATATTCAGCAAGGTACTGAGGGAACCACTGAGGTGAGGCAATCTGAGAGGGCTTCCTAGAGGAGGTATCATTGGTGAGCTGGTTCATGAAGGATAAGTAGGAGCTGGCCAGGTGGCTAAGGTGGGGATGGGTACTGTAAGCAGAATGAATAGCATGTGCAAAGACCCAGGGAATTTTTTGAAACCAGTGGTAAGGGGTCCTACATGAAAAAGCTCAAGATGCAACTTTGGTGTGTGCTTTTCAGGGGCTTGAATATCAGACCAGTGAATCCACAGAAGAGCCAATAAAGGTCATCAGGATCTGGTTGAAGGAGAATTTGTATGTTTTCTTGGAGAAGTTAGAGGAAGAAGTGCAAGAGCTGGAGCGGCTAGTGCGAGAGCTGGAACTGTGGCTGGATGCTCTTCTGGGAGAGTTGCACCTGCACCCTGAGGAAACCTGCTGTGCCCACAAAAGCCACATGTGAGGGGCAGGCGTTTCCAGGAACTCCTCTAAGCAGGGCTGAGCTCTGACTCTCGAACTTGGAGGCAGGAAAGAAAATAAAGTAGTTGGGAAATAAAATCTGCTGTTCACATTCATGGACGCTGATAGAAACAGCCTCAGGAAGACACCAGGGCCCTGCTGATATGTCCTCGCTCACACCGTGAGAGGATCCACTGGAAGCTGCGCTGCAGAGCAGCCCTGGGTTCAGGACTCTTCTGCTTGCTTGAGATGTCCTGTAAATTTCCTTAACTTCTCTGAGACTCACTTCCCTCATTTGTAAAATTCCAAAGCACACTTTGCTTCATACAATCACAGAGTATATCTAGAGTGTGTATATACTATGTCTGGCACATAGTAGGTGCCTGGTAAAGATTTCTTCCTTCCTCACCTTCCTTTTCCTTCCTCCCTGGAATGTCGCAGTAGGATACTTAGTTCTGGCTGAGTGTATGGATATTATGTGTCACTCAACCCTCTGACTCTGCTGGTAGAAGCATCAGTTACTAAAATCCCTGTGCAGGGCAATTTGGCAATAGCTATCAAATTTACAAATGCATTTACTGTTTGATCCAGCCATCAGCTTCAGGGGATGTGTCCCACAGCTACACTTGCACATGTGTGAAGTCACATAGGTATAAGATTAGTCACCCTAGCTTCCTTTATAGTAGCAAAAAAAGGAAATCAACCCAGATGGTATCAGTAGGATTCTGGTTAAATAAGTTACAGTATATCCAGATAATGAGCTACTGAGTAGCTATAATAGAGAATGAGGAGCCTTTCTGCTGTGGTCTGAATGTTGGTGGCCCACGCATATTCGTGTGATGGAACCTAACACCCACTGTGGTAGCGTTAAGAGGGGCACCTTTAAGAGATGAACAGGTCAGGAGGGCTCTGCCCTCATTAATAGGATTCATGTCATTATAAAACGTGCTTGAGGAAGCCGGTTTGCCACTTCCACCATGTGACATAGCTAGAAGGCACCATCTGTGAGGAACATGCTCTTACCAGACACTGAATGTGCTGGTGCCTTGATCATGGACTTCCCAGGCTCCAGAACAGTGAGCAAATAAATTTGTATTGTTTAGATGACCCAGTCTTAAGCTATTTAGTTATAACAGCCCAAACGGACTAGGACACTTTCCTTCTACTGATATGAAAAAGCCTGCAAAAAATGGGGAAAAATCAAGGTTCAAAAATGGGGTGAGAGATTAGAATGTGTATTTTGCTGTTGATGATGATGGTATTATTAAATGAACATAAAAACTCTAAAAGGATACAAACCTGGGGGTGAGGGGATGTGAAATTGGGCAGACACGTGACAAGAATGGGAGGGAAACTTTTCACTGAACTCTTTTCATACTTTCTTGTTTTCAAACTATGTGAATGTTTTGCCTATTCGAATATTTTTGGAAGATAAAATTATCTACATCTTGCTTGCAGATAAGGCTAGAATATAGTGTGTATAAGCAAAAATAATAGTATTATGATGAAATTATGAAGGACTTAATTTAAAGAGAATAAAATTCTTTAATTAAATAAAGAATAAATAATTTATTTATTAATAAATAACTATTAAATAAATAATAAATAAAATAATAAAAGTATTTAATTTATTATTCTAGAATAATTAAAATTCTAGAATAATAAATTAAATTATTCAATTTAAAATAATTTCAAAAGAACAATGATTTCTTTTGATTAATTTATTTTGAGATTAAACAATGATAATTTTTATCTAGGATTTTCCTTTTTTCCTTTTACCTCCTGGAAACTTAGAGTTTAGTTGTTCATTACTGGAATTATGTCAGCTTCATTGTTTGGGGTTATTTATTTTCCCCTTCCTATGACTTTTGTGTTTTCTATTTTGATGGAGTTACTATATATGTGCCAATTATTAGAACTACCTCAAATCTTTGGAAAGTCATGAGGGTTCCAATTAAACTAATCTCAGAGGATATCTGACTTACAGGATAGCACAGTAATTTGTTTGCCAGGAGGAATTAATCAATTGCCATTTGGGACGGAAAAAGCCTTTGGAAATTATGAGCCCAATTTTCCACTTTGAATATTCGGCAGGGGGTAGGAACCAGAATCTGTTTTTTCTTGTTTGCACTTATTTGAGCAAAGGTTCTATGGGAAGGGTCTGATTGATATTTCTTTTCATATTATGATTGATATTTCTTTTCATATTATCATATAGGGCTGTCATTACATATGCTCATATTATATTTATATATTATGTTATATATAGTTATATATTTTATATTATACATATAAAATAGGATTATAAATATATTAATAAAAATATTTTATGTATGTATGTATGTATATAAAATTAAGGAGAATGCATGGAAAAAACGGAGCTTAGATCCCTGAGGAATTGAACCGCCCCTGTGGATACTAGAGCCTTTGCGCTTCCTTTGCACCGCCACCCACCCCATGCAACACACAGCCTAACAGGGCAGCCCATGCTGGCTGGGCCCTCAACCCATCGATGGAGGTTTCTTTTGTTATGTTGGCTTATGAGCCTATAAAGAACAGTGAACCACTTAGGGTAACTCAGGCAATGAGGATTTATTGTGGCGCAGCAAGGGAGCCAGAATCTTCCTGAAATACCCTGACCTGGGATCGTGGAGCTTGGAACAGGAAGGTCTTTGAAAATTCAAGCTGGCTTCGTCACCCAGCTGCAGGGAGCTGGAGCTTCCCTCTAGTGCGCCACCTTCGGCTTGATGTGCCACTCTCTAGCGCCCACCTCCCTTTGTATGTCTGCCCCGTCTCTTCTTGCTTCCCAGCCTTGCATCTCTGATTCAACTCAGCACTTCTGCTTCTGACTCCTCATAACTCTGATTCGCTCCTAGCCCTATATGGCCACTCACCTTCCCGCGACCTTCCAACTCCTACTGACCACGTGATTCTGCCCACATTCCGCAGGTCACATCCGGGGAAGTGCGTGGCATAGGGTTGACCCATCTCATTGGCTGGAGCCTCCTGTGCCAGGCCAGGCTCTACATCCAGCCTGCTTTTGGGGAGGATTTGCGGGTTGGGTGACCATCCTTGATCCAATCAGCCACAGCAAGAGGACGAGGGGAGGATCAAATACTCTAGAGCAGAGGTACCTCCTACAGGAAACAGCCGGGAGCCTGTCCCTCCCGGGGCGCTGGGCTGTGCTGTGAGGACCTGACTTACACCACCCAAGGTGGTCACGAGTGTGGCAGATCCCTGACCTGAGCTAGGGCTGGTGTGAAGGGGGGTAGCTGAAAACACTTGCTGAGAATGAGGTGCTTGACCACCAGACTCACCATAGGTGAGTGCATCATCCTGCCTCAAAAGCATAAAATTAGCCACAATAATAATTGGGGGATATTTCACTCTCTGCCTTCCATTTCTGGGTGTGAAAAATACAAATCACACACATAAAAGGAAGCATATGACTACCTTTTATGACTTTGAAGTCTGTTATAATTTGAATGAGGTTAGCGAAATGTTGCCCAGTAGACCTATTAAAGAGCTCACTTTCATATGGACAAAGTAGATTTCCCTCTGGGAGAGAAAATATCTTTAGCTTGAGAAAGCCACTATTCACAGCTCCTTCCATTCAATCAAGAAGTATTTATCGGGCCATGCATGTGCCAGCCCCTGGCGGTCAAGAAATTTATAGGCTAATGGGGGAAACAAACAAAAATCAAGTGGAAAAGTCAAGACTAGGTAATTTCAGAGGATAACAAACAAGAAGACCACTGAGCAAGCCACTGCAGTTTTCCAGACGAGGAATGGAAGCTTAGAGTCAAGAGAGCTGGCGTGGGGCTGGCAGGAAGTGCAGAGAATGAGGATACAGTTGGAAAGTAGCATCAACCCGGCTGATGGAGTCGGGTCCAGACAGCTACTCGCCAGGCCTCAGGACTTCTTCTTTTCGGCAGAGAGGAAGCTGAGCTGGGATTTCAGGTAGTCCATACGGGCACAATGGAAGAGATAGGTTTGGTCTTGTTAAAGGGAAAGTGGCCAGTTGGGAAAATACCATGACTACCCAATTATCCACATTCCTTTTCTTTGTTCCAGGTACCTGGTGCATGAGGTCAGCATCAGAGATCATTAAAAACTTGTAATTAATTTTAATTGATGGTTTTCTCCTCCGTCTCTCTTTTACTGCATAGGTCTATTGGGCAACCTTCCGCATGCTCCCTCAGGTCCTTCTACTTTGCTAACACTGGTTTATTCTGGGTTTTTCTTTTGTTGTTTGTTTTATTGTTTTTGATCACCTTCCTTTTTTTCTGCCTTCAACTTCTATAATGAGGGGGAAAAAAACCACAATCATTCAGACAATTCATATTTTAAAGATAAGAATCTGACACTCTAGACAAAAATTGAATGAAGTAAAGGCTACTTATGTGTCAACCATGTCTATTTCTTAAGAACATAAAATTCATTAGGAAGAAATAATAAAATTGTGATAGCTGACAATTTAGAAGATGCTGCTTGTGTTCCAGCGCTGTTTTAGGGGGTTAGTCAAGCGCTACTGTTCTTTCTAGTTTGTGAGGTGGAAACTGAGGCACAGGGAGATTATGTCATGGTTAAGTGAGGGGCTGGGGTTCAGACCTGTCTGGCATCAGAGCCCTCACACTAGATCAGTGTCCTTCACAGCCTCCTCTCCATTAAGCTCAGCCAAGATAATGTTTTTTCTCTCTGGAAACATTCTCGCTTTATTGTTAAGTAATCAAATGCCAATTGAATTTATAAGGTCATAAATATTCATTACATGCTACTACATGTAGGGCACACACATGCAAAGAAATAGAAATCACATTCCCTGCTCGCTAACAGCTTGTCTACCGGGAGGCTGAGAAACAAAGATGGGGGAAATGCAATAACTATATTGATGTACAAACCACTGGACAGTGCCAAAGGCATCTAATTAATTGCCAATGAGCTATGTAAATATTTATTGACCTAAGAGTTCAGAGACGGGATAGGGCACTTGAGCTGGCACTAACATGAAAATCTGTTACAACAGCTATACAAAAATTCTGGAACTAAAACCAGGCTATGGCCAAGAAGAAGTTGTGGGGAAACCGGTAAGAGATGAATGACAGGGTGTGGGGGTGAGAGGGATCACGTCTCAGGTGTGGGTGCTGTGGCCCAGCCTCAACCTGAGGACCAGATCCCAGGTCTCAGAGAAGATTTGAGGCCAGGCTTCCCAAAGTCATTTGTGTGAATCAAGCTAAAAAAAACAACTCTGGCAGGGCGCAGTGGCTCACGCCTGTAATCCTAGCACTCTGGGAGGCTGAGGCAGGCGGATCGCTCAAGGTCAGGAATTCAAAACCAGCCTGAGCAAGAGTGAGACCCCATCTCTACCAAAAATAGAAAGAAATTAACTGGACAACTAAAAATATGTAGAAAATATTAGCTGGGCATGGTAGCACATGCCTGTAGTTCTAGCTACTCAGGAGGCTGAGGCAGGAGGATCGCTTGAGCCCAGGAGTTTGAGGTTGCTGTGAGCTAGGCTGATGCCATGGTACTCTAGCCCAGGCAACAGAGTGAGACTCTGTCTCAAAAAAAAAAAAAAAAAAAAAACTCTGACTAGCAAGGATTTGGACTCCACTGAATCTATTCCAAAACCAGAAATGTCCACTTCCTGTCTGCGTGTCATATTTTTGATGGTGTCAAATAAAAAATGTGGATTTAATTTGTTCCCTTAATCTACAAATTTGTTCAACAAAATTGTGAAATGCACTAAATCCAATTTGGCTCCAACCTGGCTGTCAGGAGGACAATTGGGGGGGGGGATGAGGGATGGAGTGGAGGAAGACAGCTGCCCTGGGGCATGCAAATTCCCTCCGCTGAGACATTTCCATGAAGGATGCAGCCTTGCCTGAGGGCAGGGAAGATGGAAGAAGGAAGAAAGAGCTTCATGCAGACAGGGAGACTGGCCTTCTCAGAGGGTGGCTGTGCCCTCAGCCAAAAGGGCCTGGAGTCACCTGTGTGTTCTGGCCAAACCACTCTTACCTCAGAGCCTCAGTTTCCTCCCCTGTCATATGGGGCCACTGTCCCCTCCTTTGAGCAGCTACTGGGATGTTAAGGGGTCAGGCACAATGACCACAAAGCAGAGTGCCGGAAACCTAGCAGGTGCTTAGGACAAGGCCACAGAACAGAAAATCTGGGTAGATCCAGTTCCAGGCTCCATTAAACTCAGGGGACGTGGACTTTATTTCACTCTCACCATCTCACAACTCAGTGTGCCTCTGGGCTGGCCCCATTCTCAGACACGTCCCCACCATGGGGACAAGATGGCTTCAGGAAGGCCGGGCACGGTGGCTCACGCCTGTAATCCTAGCACTCTGGGAGGCCGAGTCTGGTGGGTCGTTTGAGCTCAGGAGTTCAAGACCAGCCTCAGCAAGAGCAAGACCCCTGTCTCTACTAAAAACAGAAACAAATTAGCCAGATAACTAAAAATATAGAAAAAAAATTAGCCGGGCATGGTGGCACATGGTTGTAGTCCCAGCTACTCGGGAGGCTGAGGCAGGAGGATCGCTTGAGCCCAGGAGTTTGAGGTTGCTGTGAGCTAGGCTGACGCCACAGCACTCTAGCCCAGGCAACAGAGTGAGACTCTAAAAAAGATGGCTTCAGGAGCACCAGGCTATACTGTCATCTCCTCTGAGCGTCCCCAGAAGAAAGGAAATGCCTCTTCCCCACTAGCTGTGGCCGAAGTCCTGCAGTCAAGCCTTGTGGCTCTCTTGGATTGGAGTACAGGCCTGCTCCTGAGCTAATCCTCTTGGCTGAGGGGACACAGGCTCTGCTTGGCCAGACCAGCGTCACATGGCCATCCCTCCAGCCAGGGACAGAGTCAGCCCCACTTACGTGCAGACTGAGAGGAGGAGCCGCGGCTCCCCTAGGGAACCCAGGCGCTCCTACCAGAAGGGAGGGTAATAGGTAAGAGAAAATTTGAAATACTTTGCTAAATTATCAATAATAACAATTCTTTACATTTCCATCCTACTCTGCCAGGGTATAACGTGCTTTCTTTGCTATGCTACCTCACTTGGACCTTAGCTCCTCTGGATACGTGACCTTTTTCAACACCCTGGTGTGTGAAGACACGCTACCGCAGACTTGATTTCTGCCGCCGTTGAGCCTAGACGAAGTGCGTGACAGAGGAGGTGGCATGGAAGAGCGGAGAGGACCAGGCTTTGGGGCCCAACAGCCCTGGTTCCAGTCCCGCCCCTCACCTCCGCTTCTCCACCGCGTGACCTCAGACAGGTCCCTCTACCCTTCTGAGGCCTATTCTGCTCGCCCATAAAATGGGCTATGTCTACACATCTCCCGGGCCTACTGAGCGGATTAAGTAATAACAGCCAAGTTTTATTTAGTGTTTACTATGCTCCAGGCACTCTTCTAAGTGCTTTATGGGCATGACCTTATTTAATCCTCGCAGCCCATCTACAAGACAGCTCCCATCGTGCCTTTGTTGTACACGTCAGGAAGCCGGGAGACAGGGTGCCTAAATACTCCAGGGCCCCTGAGTCCCTAAGTGGTGGAGCCAGGATGCAAACTGAGACAGCAAACTCCAAGGCCACATGCTCGAACCCCACCCGGTGCTCCTTCAGGGTGACATGAGGTAATGTGCGTGCAAGAGCTGTGTAAACTGTAACACACTATATAAATGTCACCTGTTATTACTTCTCTCCTCCCGCCCTGGCCATTAAGGCCGTGAGGGACCTAAGGAATCTACCGCTGAGATGTTTTCTCACAGCTCCAGACTCAGTCCCTGAGCTTGCACTTCCTCCCAGCCCACCCTTGACTCCGAGGCTACACCTCGAGACCCATCTGATTCTTCTCACTCCAGAGCACCCGCCAAGGCATTTCTTGGACGTGGCCAGTTATGTTCTAGAGGGGAGTTCAACGAAGCCATGGATAGGAAGAGATACTGAGGCACCGGCTGAGAGCTCTGGCTGGCGGAGCTTTCCTTGCCCGTGTGCGCTCATTCACGCAACAACTCTTAATGACCGCAAGCATGAGCTGGGGCCGTGCTGGGCAGCGGCAGTATTTTAGAGACCAGAGCCAGCATGATCTCTACTCTCACGGAGTTCCAGAACAGTGAGGCAGTCAGACAAAACTCCTCCTGGGATGTGGGAAGAGACTTTGCATCACGAGTATTACAGGGCATGATGGCAGAGCCTCCCTGCCAGGGTGGGTGTGAGGCACGTGCCAGAGGAATCACGCAGGCGCCGTCAGAGCTGAATACGTACAAGCTGTTGTCGCAAAACAAATTCCACCGCCTCACCCTCTCCAGCGTAGAGCTCAGCACTCACCGTTGTGTCACTTGCTTGTCCCCTCACCACAAGACATTCTTTGCTGCTCTTGGTTTCTCCTTTACTCTACGTATCAAACACATACTTGTTAGCAAAAACCCAGGAAAAACATGAAATGGAAAAGTACATATTTTTAAAATAGCAAGAGAACAGAAACAGAAAGCAGATCAGCGGATGCCAGGGGCTGGTGGAAGGAGGGAATGGAGAGGCCGCTTAATGGGTACAGGGTTTCTGTTTGGGGTGAGGAGGGTGCGCAGCATTGCAGGTGCACTTAATGCCGCTGAACTGTACACTTTAAAATGGTGAAAATAGTAAATTTTATGTTAGGTGCATTTTACCATAATTTTCAAAAAGTCACAGGAGAGCATGACCTCACTACCCAGGGTCAGCCAAAGCAGTGTTTTATGTATTTCCCCCACGTTTTCTTTTAATGCATATTTTAAAAGAGTTGAAATCATAGCTGCAAGTACAATTTTGAAACCTCCTTTGTAAACTCAACACTATGACATAAGCATTTTCCCCATGTCCTGCATAACACTGTTGGGCACTCAGGGGATTCTTTTCTCCGAAGAACTATTCACTAATATTTACAAGCACGTTAGGGAAATGAAAGGCAAGCTATCGATTGGGAGGAATTATTCACAATATGTATATCTGACAAAAGACTTACATCCAGAATACATAAAGAACTCCTACAAATCAATAAGAAAAAGGGAAGCCACTGAATTTTTTTTAAAATGTGCCATAAGTTTGAAAAGACACTTCAAAAAGAAGAAATATAAATGGACAATAAGTATGAGAAATATGCTCAACATCATTGCTCATCAGGGACACACAGGTTAAAGTCACAACGGGATGCTATGGCAACACCGCACGTCGGCAAGGAGGGCGGAGCACTGAAAATCTGGTGGGATTACACAGTTGGACAGCCACTTTGGAAACCAGTTTGCAGCTTATTATAAACACACACCTGCCCTATGTCCTAGTGATTCTACTCCTAAGTATTTATCCAAGAGAAATGAGGACTAATGGCCACAAAAAAAAAACTTGCACAAAAATGTTCATAATAGCTTTATTCATACACGACAACTACCGGGAACAACTCAAACGTCCATAAATAAGTTGTGATATATTCATACAGTAGAATACTACTCATAAGCTTTTTTAAACAGAATGAACCACTGATACATACAACAGGATGAATAAGTCTCAAAAGTGTCATGTTGCATGAAATAAGCATGATGCAAGAGTGTTTATTGTCCGATTCTGTGTAAAACAAAACTATGGTAATATAAATCTGGTAAGTGTCTCATGGGAGGTGTACAAGGAAACTCTCTGGAGTAACAGAAACATTCTGTATCTTCTTTTGGAGTGTTAGTTGCATGGGTATATACTTTTGTTGAAATTTATCAAACTGCACACTTTAAATCTCTTTATTTTATTGTATACAAGTTATACCTCAATAACACTGACTAAAAACAATAAAATAATACACCAACTCTATGAGCCAAAAATTACACTGCTAGATATTTACACATCTAAAAATCAGATACCCACAAAAAGTCTTATACAAAATACCTATTAAAACTTTATTTATAAGGGTCAAAAACTGGAAGTGAAACAAATATTCCAATTAAAAGAGAAAAAGTATTAGTTTGGATTTTTTTAAATGTATGTTGCTTACAAAAGATACAAGTATAAAGACCCAGGAAGGTTGAAAGTAAAGGGATGGGAAAACATATCCATAAAAATACTAAAAAGTAAACAGAGACAGGTAAGTAGGTAGATAGATATTTTTGAAAGCAGGTATAGCTCTGCTGATATCAGATCAAATTGACATGAAGACCGGAAGTATTATTAGACATAAAAAATAACAATTCGGGCCGGGCGCAGTGGCTTACGCCTATAATCCTAACACTCTGGGAGGCCAAGGCAGGTGGATCACTCAAGGTCAGGAATTTGAAACCAGCCTGAGCAAGAGCGAGACCCCATCTCTACTAAAAAATAGAAGGAAATTAATCGGCCAACTAAAAATATATAGAAAAAATTAGCTGGGCATCATGGCGCATGCCTGTAGTCCCAGCTACTTGGGAGGCTGAGGCAGGAGCATCGCTTGAGCCCAGAAGTTTGAGGTTGCTGTGAGCTAGGCTGACACCACGGCACTCTAGCCGGGGCAACAGAGTGAAACACTGTCTCAAAAGAAAAAAAAGAATAACAATTCAAATTATAGAGGGGTCAATTCAACAGGATTACATGAGAATTCTAAATTCAAATGAGCTTAATAATGAGACTTCAAACACTGTAAGAACTCAAAGGAGAAATAATGAATTCTATAATTATAGCAGAAGGTTTTGAAACATATTTCTTTGTAACTGATAGCCCCAACAGATACACAGATTAATAAGGATATAAGATTTAAATGAAATGAATAACAAACTCAATCAGACCCAAACCTACCTAGCCAGCTGATTTATGGCAAAGGCACCCCTACAGAGCAGCAGTGGGGGAAGAACTTCTTATCAGTAAACGGTGCTAGATCATTCGTAGAGCCTTACGGAAAAGATGGTTGACTCTTACTTCATGCCATACTCAAAATTCTACTTCCGGTGAATGATAGTCTTAAATGTCAAAAGTAAAACAATAAACTTACGGGGAAAAAAATGTAGAAGTATGTTTATGACCATGGATAGACAAAGATTTCTTAAACAAAACACAAAACACCAAACATAAATGAAAAGATGAATAAATCAAGACACCATTAAGAGAGTGGAAAGGCAAGCATAATGGGGGAAGATTTTGCAATACACGTATTTTACAAAGAACCTGCATAGTGAACGTGTAATGAAGCCCTACAAATCAATAAGAAAAAGACAGGCATAGCTCAAAACAGGAAAATATTTGAACAGGTACTTCATAAGAGGGCATACCCAAATGGCCAATTAGTTATTCATGAATGCTAATTAAAGCCACAATAAGGCATCACCACCTACAGTGAGATGTCTTAATTTTTTTAAACCCACACGAAGTTTTGCAAGGATGTAGAGCTACTGGAACTTTCAAATACTTCTCTAAGAGTGTAAATTGATACAATTGCTTTGAAAAACTATTGTCAGTATCTATTAAAGCTAAACATATGCATTTTTTTTTTTTTTTTTTTTGAGACAGAGTCTCACTCCCTTGCCCGGGCTAGAGTGAGTGCCGTGGCGGCAGCCTAGCTCACAGCAACCTCAAACTCCTGGGCTCAAGCAATCCTTCTGCCTCAGCCTCCCAGGTAGCTGGGACTACAGGCATGTGCCACCATGCCCGGCTATTATTTTCTATATATTTTTAGTTGTCCAATTAATTTCTTTCTATT